>LGTU01000371.1:0-75392 GCA_001314425.1 Phytophthora pluvialis | reverse complement strand
ATGGGATCGCGCAGACTGCAGTCTGGGTACTGCGGTAAATTGAGTGGGCGAACACAATCTGGTCGTGCTCGAAGACCATGCATGCCTGGAACTTCCGATGCCATCGCACCAGGTTGAATGTTGTGGCAAATATATGTATGCAATTCTGCTCGCAATCATCGATCAGGAACCAAGGAAGGTCAATGCTGCCCGGCATCTGACGAGCGGAAACCGCTGCTGATATTGACTCGTTTAGTAGTTTGTAAGGCGACAACGTTCTCTTCAGAGGCCTGGGCGTGAATTGGTAGACAGACCTCCATTAATTCAAGCACGGACGACTTCACACTCTAGGACTACGTGTGAGCTCCCTCTTCCATGTGGGCAGGCTGCTGAGCGACTGCATTTGAAACGTCATTTCGTCAGGATCTGAGTGGCGGGAACTCGTGAAATGGCTATTTCCAATTCGCAAGACATCTTCAGTTTGAGGGGCAAATTGTTTGACCTCACCGACCATGCTTGGGGTCGTGGTGAGGGCCCCATAAAAATTTCTCGCCACGAGCACTAGCTTGGTTGTGGTCGTCTCCTTCCTCACAACATGCGTCGTGAGAGACCCATAGTAGCTCTGGCTGATAGCAGCGGATCGCCTGTAGCGTGCATTGTTCTCCAAGCTCCTCTTCCGTACTGGTCATTTTTTGATCCCGCTAAGCCAATTGTAACTGCCACCGCTGCTCGATAGGGAACAGGACTTCCTTCCTCGTTCGCGAAATGTGCGTTGGCTGCCTTCAGGCAGTAATAGTGTCGTAGAGACCCGTCCCGCAGATGCTCTGAGCGTCTTAGTAGGAAGAAGTATGCCAGCACGACGGAGCCCCACATGAGACGACTTCGGGGATGCGAAAGGTCGAGTCGCCTGTGAAGAAGTCGGAGAAGTGCCGGTGTTACTGGCTGCTTCTTGTGGACGGGTTCGGAAACTCGTCGAATGCCGCGCATCAGGATGTCAAAGCTAGGAGAACACTGGAGGTTGACGCCAACGTTCTTGTTGTACCACCGAATGCCGGCGAGCTTGAGCCGGATGGTTTCATACTGGTTGCCTTTGCCATTCCAGCCGTACCGCCAACTGAAAACTGCAAACATGCTGAGTTTGTTTGTCGAATCGGGAGAATCGCCGCCCAGCCAAGGTGACCATTTCATAAAGCTGGAAAATTTTACCCACTGCCGCCAATACGATCGGTATTTGGACGAGGTAGCGTCAGCGATGGCACGTTGATGCAACACCAGTCCCAAAGTTTCGAGAGATTGTCGGAGGGCGAGATGACTGGTACCTGCGTCCATCCAACAGATAAGTCAGTCCAAGTTTGAAAGAGAGGGTGTTCAACAGACCAGGCTCGTGATCCAGCGTCAGCCATGATATTTTCCACTCCGGGCACGTGTTCGGCCGTACACACGAGCGAGCAGTTAAACTCTGCGAGAGATAAAATGCGGTTGTATAGCTGCGCCAGTGGTTGACGGCTTGCTCGTCGCCTTGTCCATGAGACTGCGCTCGCGTTATCGATCCAGAAGCATATGTGCGTCGGTTGAGATGACCTTGAACTATTTCATACCGGACCCCAGAGAAGTGCAGCGAGCACCGCGCTCTGGAGTTCACGAACATTGATGGAGTTTGCCGACGTGTCCGAAACAAACGCTTCTTGTGCAGATTGCGTAAACTGTACTCGAATGAACTGTTTGAGAGAAGGCTCCAGCACACAGAGGCCTTGATTCGATGCGTCCATTTGTACGTGCACTGTCGGATTAGCAACGTGAGCAAAGTGATCCACCGGGATACAATTAAAGCGCCCACTGTATCGGAGAATCAACTGGAACCACTTCAGATCGTCAAGAGCAGTGTCAGGGAGGCGGTGTCGTCCGTAGCGACTAAGCGAAATCGCTGCATCCTGTAAGCGTTGGAAGAAAGCGCGTGCAGGGGGGCAGCATGTTGCCATATGCCTTAGACTTCCAAGTAAACTTAACACCGAGGTTTTTGTCACCGTGCCAGACTCGAGTACACCGGCGACTAAACCCTGCGCTTTAACAATCTTGTAAGCTGGCATCGTCACGGTGCTGCGCTTGGTGTCCCAGTCAAGTCCGAGAGCACGGCCAGTTTCGCTCCATGTTGTAAACTTGCGTTGATTGATTGCTGCTGGTCCGAGAACTGTTGCCATGGCTCGGCGGAGGGTGAAATTGGCTACGAAGCATTGGCGGCCTTCGTCCGGTTCAACGCAGGTATGATCATCGCACCAGAAAGATCCTTGACAAGAATATCGCACAGTAGCTGCGTTGTCCACTTCTTCGTACAGACCGTTGATCAGTGCACCAGGCAAGTAGTACCACGCGGGTGACCCGCACCAACCAAATCCACAAGCCAGGTCGACCACTAGGAATTCCCCAATGTAAAAGGCAAACATGTGGGCGTGATCAGCATGAATTGGTACGTGTCGAAATGCTCCAGTAACGTCACCAAGCATTAAAAAGTATCCGAACGTACGGATGTTCTCTGCGTAGAGCGAAAATCCTCCGAGCAATATCACCAGGAGGGTTGTACGTAATCTCCGGTAAGTGGGATCGATCAGTGTAGTCATCGACAGATTCAGATTCAGGAAACGAGTAATCGTTGATGAGGCGAATGTCCGGTGGCTCAGTGCCCGCTTTCGCGACGACACCAAGCGGAGAAATATGGACCTCTTTCCACTGGTCCGCAAGTGAAGCATTCACAATGAGATATCGCCCGTCCTTCTGGCCTTTGCAAATATGGCGCCACACGCTGGGGAGATGATTCTTTAGAATGCTGTGGTCTCGAGGGCGTCGGGCCTGCGCGTGGGGTCTGTGTGGGAGCCATTCAGGAACGACTCCATTTCGCACTACCTCGTTCCAACGGTTCCAAATCTCGCGGAGGTGGGCCGCTGGAGGCCTTGACAGTTCGTATAAATCCTTGTTGGGCCGCGGATCGTCCGCCGTCTGTCCCCGCACGAGTCGTATGAAATCAGGTAGCTGTAACTGGGATCGTTCCGCCAGCTCTGAGAGAAAGTTGACCATCCCAATGTCAACTCCGTTGCCATCCTCCATGCGCGTGACGAAAGGAACTGACACGCAATTTCCGGGCAGCGTTCGTAAGGTTTTTCTCGACCTCAGCTCGATTGTGCTCACGTAGTTTCTCCAAAGTCGTCATATATTTCGAGTGAGCAGCGGTTAGATGTCGACGAATGTCACTATCTGAGGCTGTCAAACAAGCAGTGGCGATGTTCGGTCGGCCTGCTGCGACTGGGTGCAGTGACTGAGGAGGGCGTGCAACCGATACTGAGGTCCTTGGCCGTCAGAGTCCTGCAAATTCGGGAACAAGGCCTCCGAATTTTTTGTCAATGTATTCTTTCACGTCGGCAGGCAGATGCTTAGGTCGAAAATGCGTACGCTTCGTCGAAAAGCACTTGCCCGGGACTCCGTTGCCCGAGCATCCCGCCTTGGATAAGTGCTTCATGCACAACTCGAGCGACCCTTGCTTCGGTACACTACGCAGTAAAGTCCTTGGTATCCCAGGTTGCTTCCCGGCTCGAGCATCGCGGCTGGGGCCATGTACGCTCGTGGATGTTGCCGATCTTGTTGCCAGTTTGGCAAGGAGTTCAGCCATCTTGGACTGCTGTTGGTCGTACAAAGCTTGGAAAGCAGCGTGTCGTGGAGCGTGAACTCGTCTTTGATGCGCGTGGCCGCGACTAAACCGTCGGAAAGCACTATACCTCGAAACTGGCCCAACTTCATGTTGAGCCACAGTACGATACGGCGTGCGGTGTCGCGATCAGGTTCCCCCCCGTTATCGAATGCTTCGATAAACGTAACTGCGGCATCCAGTACGTCCACCGTGTCCGGGTTGTAGAAGGCCCTTCCAAAGTGTCGGAGATTGCGAACGGCATCCACGAGCTCTGAATACGACGAAGCGCTTGGAGCCGACTGCAACGCGTTTCTCCGTGAGAAGTCGTTCATATTCACGGTCGTTGTGGTAGTGTCCGGGGTGATTTGGGCAAAGTGCATTACGGACAGACCGCGGACATGGAACCCGAAATCGTATGCACCACGTAGTACTTAGCTTCGTGGGAGCGAGCGAATTTGCGACTGAGAAGCTCCTAACTAACTAGCTATCTAGCCTAGTCTACTTACTTCGAGTCGTTTCATATCTGTCGTGGTCCATCGTGACCTAGCCGTGAACTTCCGAGTCAAATTCCGAGACTTGCCGCCTGGGAACTCTGATATCCATCCTGAATATCTCGCATCCTACTGCAAGACTCGCCCGCGTCTTCCCAAGAATCGCCGGTAAGACTCTGCGATGTGCTCCTATCCATCGTATGTCTTCGCCCAGCGGCGCTCGTTGCATCTAGATGAAAACAGTAGACGAGTGGAGATCTCGATGGTGGGCCGACACGTTCGGAGGCGCCGACCCGAGGACAGGTAAAGGAAGCATCTTGCTACAGGTTGGTAGGTGCATGCAGCTGTTGGCCGTCTTAATACTTCTGTCCGTACAGAGAAACGTAGACGAACAAGCAGGAATTCATCGCGTTTCCAGCAAAATTGGTAGGAAGTGAGGTCGACAAGCAGAGCGGCCCAACAATAACCGGCGAATGGAGTTCAGTCGCGTAGTTTCGTCCATTCCTGGCAGTTCGTAATTGTCCTGCAGCATCGTAGTGGGAAACCTACGGCGGTTGTTCGTCCTGCCGTCAAGACACTTTCACTTTTCGTCGCCTCACCGCAGGCCAAGCTTCACCTGACCATCGAGGCGAGCTCGCGAGACACAGCTTCAACCAGTCTGCAATATTTGTTTGTCCAGCATAAGTGAGACCTTTGAGGCGGGGCGGCGAGTCCAGCAAGGTGGTCGACCAAGCTGTAACATGCCAATCATAGCTTTCTCACAACCTTCTCACATACGGGGTTTATGGACGGTATATCCATGAAGCGTGCGCTTTCTTGCGTCAACCAGACGCCACAAACGCAATTAGCAAGCCACGTGGACTCAGCTAAAGCTGCCTCCGAATCCTTGGGCTCTGTGTTTATGGTTGATTGTTTCGTGCCTGCTTGCTAACATCCGTGGCTAAGCCAGCTTCTTCACAAGGGTTCACGGCGTTGCTCATCTGCTGAGCTTGCACTCTCGATCGCGCAGCTTACTCGCTCCTTCTCGCGAGTTCCTTGAGCAGCTCACCCGTCGAGAGCGTCTCCAGGTCCACCGCAGGCACGTTGAGCCAGTCCACGGGGTTCTTCAGCACCTCGAGGGTCTTCTCCTCCCATGAGCCCGGAGCAGGCTGGTTCATGTACTCCCAGCGAGCCGTAAGCGGCAGAGACATGAGGATCGACTCGACGCGCGAACCGGGGGTCAGCAGGCCGAACTTGGTGCCCCGGTCGTACATGATGTTGAACTCGACGTAGCGGCCGCGGCGGATCTGCTGCCACTCCTTCTGCTGCTTGGTGAACGGCATGTCCTTGCGCTTCTTCACGATCGGCACATACGCGTCCAGCATGGAGTTGGCGCAGCTGCGGATCATCTGGAAGTTCTCCTCAGACGTGTCTGTGAGGTCATCGAAGAAGAAACCACCGACACCACGGCCCTCCTGCCGGTGAGGGATGTAGAAGTACTCGTCGCACGCCTTCTTCCACTTGGGGTAAATGGCAGGGTCGCGTTTGTCGAGCTGCGTCTTGTAGACGGCGTGGAAGTGACGCGCGTCCTCTTCAAAGAGGTAGCTCGGCGTAAGGTCCGCGCCACCGCCGAACCAGCCGATCTTCTTGGGCTTGCCGTCCTTGTCGACGTATCCCGTGTCCACCTCGAAGTAGCGGTAGTTCAGGTGAATCGTGGGGGCCATGGGGTTGTGCGGGTGCATGACCAGACTCACTCCGCAGGCGTAGAAGGGCAGCTCCGCCCCTTCCTTCAGGTCCTTGCCTCGCGCCGTCATCTGCTTCACGGCAGCGGGCGGCAGCTTGCCGTGGATGATGGATACACCCACGCCGGCCTTCTCGAAGACGTTGCCGTCCTGCAGGATGCGGCTGCGCCCGCCTCCTCCGTGTCCGGCGCGCTCCCACTTGTCCTCGCGGAACTTCTTGCCGTCAACGGCCTCGATGCCGGCGCAGATCTCGTCCTGCACGCGCAGGATCAGCGCCTCCATGCGCTTGGGCAGCGGCGCCTTGGCGTCGAACTCGATGCTGCTCTCGGGGGCCTGGTCCTCGGACAGCGGCTGGTACAGGAACTCGGACGTGGGGATGGCGCCCTTGCAGCGGCTCGACTCCTGCTGCTGGGCCAAGTACGAGGCGCCCAGCGCGGCGGGCACCACGGCGGCGGCCAGCCACGGCCGCGAGGGCTTCAGCAAGGAGCGGAAGTGGCGCATGATAGCGGACGGACGGCGGGTGCGCAAATCTCGGACTGAAACCTGCGGCTGCCAGCAAGGTATCCGAAAAGGCAAAGACACGCACTTCAGATCACCAAAGCGCGAGCTTAACGAGCGGACGATTTGCACCTGGAGAAGACGATCACTGCGGGTAGGAATCGACTTGAGCGGGGGGGGGGTACTGTCGATCTTGAAGTTTTTGTATTGATTTTTGATTGATATCTATCTACACACACGAACGATCATCCATACACAGACAAGTCCTGCGACTCGGTAGAGCCCGCTACCCGCTAAACCGAGGTCATCATGTCAGAGCGACGAAGCTTAGGGCTTCGACTCCACCTTCAGCCAGTCCACGGGGTGTTTGAGCATCTCGAGGGTCTTGCCCTCCCACGAGTCCTCCTTGGGGGAGTGCATGTACTCCCAGCGGGCAGTCAGCGGCAGTGACATCATGATCGATTCGACGCGAGAGCCCGGGGTCAGCAGGCCGAACTTGGTGCCGCGGTCGTACATGATGTTGAACTCGACGTAGCGGCCGCGACGGATCTGCTGCCACTCCCTCTGCTCCTCGGTGAACGGCATGTCCTTGCGGAGCTTCAGGATGGGGATGTACGCGTCCAGCATCGAGTTGGCGCAGTGACGGATGCACTGGAACGTCTCCTCCGAGGTGTCCGTGAGGTCGTCGAAAAAGAAGCCGCCAATGCCGCGGTGCTCCTTGCGGTGGGCAATGTAGAAGTACTCGTCGCACGCCTTCTTCATCTTGGGGTACCACGCTGGGTCGCGCTTGTCGAGCAGCGACTTGTACACCGCGTGGAAGTGGCGGGCGTCCTCCTCGAACAGGAAGCTCGGCGTGAGGTCGGCACCTCCGCCGAACCAGCCGATCTTCTTGGGGTTGCCCTGCTCGTCCTTGCTGACCTCGATCTCGAAGTAGCGATAGTTGAGGTGGATCGTGGGCGCCATGGGATTACGCGGGTGCATCACGAGACTGATGCCGCACACGTAGAAGGGCAGGTCCTTTCCAGACGGGAGCTCGGCATTGCGCTCCGTCATCTGCTGGGCAGCGGCGGCGGGCAGCGTGCCGTTGATGATGGACACGGCGACGCCGGCCTTCTCCATGACGTTGCCGTCCTGCAGGATGCGGCTGCGGCCGCCGCCTCCGGCCTCGCGCTCCCACTTGTCGGTGCGGAACTTCTTGCCGTCGACGGCCTCGATACCGGCGCAGATCTCGTCCTGCACTCGGAGGATGACGTGCTCCATGCGCTTGGGCAGGGGCGCGGACGTGTCGAACTCGATGCTGTCCTTGGACACCTTGTCTTCCGACAGCGGGTGGTACAGGAACTCGGTGGTGGTGGCCATCTTGGGGCGAAGAGGGGACTGTTGGTTGCGGTGGAGGAGGCAAATGCGAGACTGAAGCGCGCTCTGGTGGCCGCACATGGCCTCGTGCAGATAGATGGCGCATGCTGGCGCCGAATGCCGATGCAGCAGAAACGCAGCGAAGCGTTCGTGCAGAGCAGTGGGCAAGTTGCCCTTGTAGCAAGTCGCAGCTTCTCCTGTTCGATGGAATATGCGTTTATGCAGGATATCACGTGGTCCACCCGAAGTTAATTCGTCGCGCTCGACTTGACCAGATGTGCCGCCTCGAGATCGGCAAGTATAGTGAGCCCAAGTCAAATGGGAAGGCCACGTCATGGAAAGGAGGCCCTCGTGCGTTTGTCTGCGCGACAGCAGATCCTGGCGCTTACGAGCGCTACACGATGGCCCCCACAAAAACATGCAGAAACAGCATTGGACAGGCCTTCTTGGCGAAAGAGTGACATCCCCCACGGAGTGACCAACCCGCATTTTAACGGATACGTTATCCAGCCAATCACAAGCCAGTGCCGACATGTGGCCGTTCTGATCGCAGACCATGAGCATGCATCCTCCTCCCCACAGTCCGCGATGGCCGAGCTCCTGGTGAATGCGCCGCAGATGCAGCGCGATCTGCAGCGCGCGCGCGAGGACAACGCGTATCTGCGCGCACTGCTGAAGCAGCTGAACGTGGCCGACGCCAGCGCGCCGCCGCCACCGCCGCCCCGCGCCAGAGACGCGGTCGACGAGGACTTCGATCGCGCTCTGGCGCGGCGGCAAGCGCGTCTGGATACCGCCTCCAGCAACAGCGGGACGTCGGCCGCGAACCTGGAGCTCAAGAGCGCCAACGACCGCGTGGCGCAGCTGGAGATCCAGCTTCTGGACGCGGAGGAGACCATCTGCCACCTCAAGGCCGAGAAGCTCGCGGCGCTGCGAGACGTCGAGCTGCTCAGCGCCGCCAAGGCGGGCGGAGGGAGACGGGCAGCCAGCAAGAAGGACGACAGCGGGCAACAGCGCCAACTGGTGCTGGAGCTCGAGACGAGGTTGGCTGAGCAGAAGCAGACCCACGCTCTCGAGCAGGAGCAGCGCATGGCGGTGATCCGAGACCAGGAGCGCGAACTCAAGACGCTGCGTGGCCAGCTGGAGGAGAAGTCGAAGCAATACAAGGAGCTGCAGCAGAGACACACGGACCTCCTGGAGATGGACGACCAGGCCGCGATGATGATGAAGGAGCGCGTTACCAGCGGCGTGAGTCAGTTCAGCATCTACGGCGAAGAGAGCGACGAAGACGACGAAGCAAAGGTGACGAAGCCACAGAAGGACAATGCTGGACGGGCGAGAGCACCTGCTGACGCAGACGCAGCGACTCCAAAGTGGCAAGAGGAGCTGGTGCGTCATCCGACGCCGCACTTCGACTTGGAGTCCCCCGAGGTGGCCTACATTCTCCGGGCGTGGACGAACAACATCAAGAAGATGCGCTACTTGCGCCGCTGGCTCATCCAGGTGGTGAATACGAAAGGACCGCTGCCCGACGACTTCCCCATGGGTGTGGAGCTGCCTCGACTGCCGCCAGAGGTGCGCGACGGCTTTTTGACGCTTGTTCTCCCGCTGCTCCGCAAGCAAACTGAGCGAGAGATTCTCGCGCATTCCCGTCGATACAACGACGGATTTCATACTGACCTGCGTTTCCGTGTTGTGCCGCGTGATTAAGTTAATCAAGAGAGGCCATAGCCTCATTGTTGTGTCGATGTCAATTGTCCCTTACCGCAGTCGCAGATTACAGTACTCGGTAGTGATCTCGTTGATAACACTTGCTACTTGAGTCTGCAGCCGATCTACCTCTTCCTTTGTCGTCAGGTGTCGTTGTCCAGCGCGATTTTTTGGTGGGCTAGTGTCCAAAGCTTCCCATGACCGCTGCGAACGCACAAACAGCTTCTGCGGATCAAAGAGCTCTCGCGTCTGCACCTCATGAGTAAATCTCTCCGCTTTTACCTCCATCTGCTGAACCCGCGAACGAGATTTCTGCCGAGAAGTCCACTTCTTCCATTCCTGTTTGTAGCCCTGCTTGAGTTGATGGATGGAGTCTGCATGTGCTTGGAAGAGCGTTTGTACTTCTTGAGCCTGAGCGCGCAATGCGGCCTGGGGAGCACTATCTATTGCAGTGCTTGGGCTCAATTGGGAGGCCGAGTCACTGCCGTTGTTATTGAGCGAGAGCACAAGACCATTTATCCACTTGTAGAAAAGGGCTTCGTCCTCTTTCATCTGCACACTAACACACGAGCACCGTCAGAACAAAAACTACAATATACTACTCATTTCACACAGTGACGCACCTTTGCGCTAGCACTCGCACTTGATCGGTTAGCCTTGCTGTAGGCCCAGCTAAGAGACGAAGCACATGGGCGGGAATGAGCTCGTCCCGATACTCTTCAGGCTTGTTCTGCATCTTCTCGAGTCGCTTCAACAGTCGTTCGTGATAGCGGGTGTAGGCCTGTAACTCGTTCAGATGGTCTTGCAAGCGGCCAAAAGCACTATGCAACTGGTGGATCTGTCCGTCCACAAGTAACTTCTTCTCACACGGCTGTATCGCAGTGGACACCGCGTCGAACGCAGCCTTTAGGACGCAGTCAGCATCGAGATCAACGTCCTGCACGATACACGGCAACAAAACGTTAGCACTACAGCATCAACGAGCCCAATACCTAAGTGGCGCGAGATCTTACATTCGGAAATGGAGGCAAACGCAGTTGCTTTGAACCTGTACATCTCTACGCCAAATACAACAGCACATAATGCTAGGTTAGCTATCACATAGTGTGCGCGCAAGCATCGACTGCAGTCTAGTGCGCTGATCGCGCACCTCAAGAATGTAGCGGTGCTGCTTCTCGAAGAACCGAGAGAACGCTAGCACCCACGCCACGGCAAGCAGCAGCACTTGACTTGACGGACGCTCTGCCTTGGAGTAAAACGACGTGCACACGAAGCCCCACTCGTAGAAATAGAACCTCACCAGCTCCATCTGGATGTCTGACGAACAGCAGCCAGGGTCAGTCGCTGCCCTAGTTGGCCAAAACCAAAGAGGCAGTTGCCATCACAGACCGTGCAGCTCCGGGTCTCGGAGCGCGCTCTCCAGCGTCTCGGCGTCGCTTATCCGCTCCATCTCTTGGGCGTCCACTTGGAACTCAGCCAGCACTACCAGCACCAAGTCGTGCAGCAGTCTCCACAGCGCCCAGTACTCGCGCTGTGCGGCAGACGACACAGTGTTCAGCAATGCAACGGAGAGAAAGAATCCTTCTTGCTCGAAGACTGCAGACCTCCGTCGTCTGGTTCTTCTTGGCCTTGCGCAACAGATTCACCGACACGTAGCGCACGCCGACGGACTCGAGGCCGAGACGCAGCAGGTAGCCGAAGCGCGGCGTGCGCGACGGAGTCTTCGGCCGCAGCTTGGCATCGGTGCGAGCTGCTCGCATGCCGGGTTCGATCGACTTTGGGGGGGAATTGTGGTGCACACCAGCGAAAGGCACGAATTTTCTTGGAAGGCTGCGCGGAAGGTTGAAGTGGAACCGGGCGGACCAAAACGATTATAGTGAAACCGAGTCACAAATATCCTCACCAAAATTGGCTCGGAATGGCAGCTGCGTCCCGCCGAAACGCTAAACGCAGCGAAGTGCCGTCCTGGAGTTAACTATTACTGGCGGCACCGGGGGGCTGCCCCCAGTGGCTCGCTTGGTGTGACAAGCAACGGCAATGGGGGCTGAAGATCTCCACCGCGAAAGACTCACCAGCCCCGGTCGACCGGGGCAAACGACGCCAGCCTGGCTGCAGGCAGCCTGTACACTACAGTGTACACTGCTCCCGCCTTCTAACGTTCCACCTCCTGTATTGGACTCCAATTTGACGCTTTCCACGAAATGAGGACCACTTGATGCCGCTGAGCTCGTCAGGAGTCCTGCAGGACAGGCAACGATGGCGCCCGTGTCTATGCAGACAGAACCCCTCCTTACCTGATACTTGAAGTTAATCGTTTTCGACGATTTAACCTTGGCGTTTGTAAGCGGCCTGAGTTGAAGAAAAAAAAACTCGAAGATACCTTTTTCGACGCGTCTGCCGTAGCGTTGACTGGACACTCATTCGCCCCCTCATTCGCCGACCCCAAGGCGCTCGGTGCAGCGCACGCCGTGGAGCCCGCAATATGCTGAACCTTAGCGTCGCCTTCGGCACCCTCTCCGCGCCGCCAAGGGAAGCGCACACGCGTGTGTGTGTGTGTGTGTGTGGTAAGAGTCTTGTCAAGACGCCTCCGATCTCGCTTCGCGGCCGATCATTGTGTGACTGTTCCATTTAGGAGGTCGACATTCGTCCCACTGGCGTGTTTGCCCATCCCCCTGGCCACCTCACTCACTCGCCTCCACTTCCGAACTTGCCGCCTCCGAGCCACCTCGCCCCTTCACAGCCCACAAAGGATGGCCCCGACCGTGCAGACCCCGACCGACTTGTCGGCTTCCACCGTGACGCCGTCGAGCGCGCCCCGTCGCCCCAGCCGCACCGCCACCGCGAGAGCGGCGCACCGCATCCGCCTGTGCTACCGGGACGAGGCCTACCGCCAGCGCACCGAGGAGCGCGCCAAGAACCTCATCGCGGACGCGGCGTCCCCCACGAGCTCCAGCACGAGCGCGATGCTGGCCAAGAAGGCGCTCAAGTACCGCAAGGTGTACGACCGCATGACGGGCGTGGACGTGAACGACCCCAACTTCGACGTGTTCGAATTCCTGGGCGTCGACTGGTGCAAATCCTCGTCCATGGAGACGTCGGGCCACGCATGAGGCCGGCCGCCCCCTTCCCTCGCTATTTATTGAGTCGTCGAGCAGCGCTGCCCGAGCGCTGCCAAGTAGCCCGACCGCCTTGCGTGGCATGCACAGACTTTAAAAAAACTTCCATAATGTTCAACGCTTGTGTCGGTCTTGGGGCTCCCAAGCTTCGCTTCGACTGAGCTGGCGCAGGCCGCCGGCTCGATGCCAGCTGATGCCGTTGGATGACTTCAACTTGAAGGTCATGAGCGTAGATCCTACCAGATCCCACCAGAGCAAGGCTCGAGGCAGTCTCAGCTGTCCATTTCAGTCTCAGCCGTCCATTTCAGGGCGGTGCAGCTCACTGTCTACCGTACGAGTCTCAACTACAGGTAGAGGATTTCCGTTTCAAAAAAATACAGGAACGGAGGCGTGCAAAATAGTATTTGAGCGGTCAGAGCGGCTGATGATCCATGGCGAGTAGTGCGGGCCACGTCTCGGAGGGTTCCGTGTCCGTGGAAGAGCTGGAGAAATGCTATACAGCCTTCGTCCTGCGAAGACGCACCCGTGGCGAGCGGAGTCTTCGCACGCCCGTAGGTTTCCAGAGCCTGCAGAAGAGATATCAACAATCTGGTCGTAGCGCAGGCCAGCAAGGTGGTAAGCCGACAGGTGACCACGAAGATGACGAAATGGAACGGCAGATTGTCGTGAACGCATTTTCCAACCCCAAGATTTCGCGAGTGATCACCGAAACTTGCTGGCGTTTAGCGCACTTTGGTGGCGGTTCTTCGAGTGACGAGGGGGTAAGGAAGAGGGACTCAATAGAGTTTGTGTAAGTGAGAGAGAGAGAGAGGAGAGAACACGAGTTAATGGTGTCCTTGTATTTATGTCTAGGATTGTGCAGGACTGGAACTGGACGCGGAGAAGTACTCCACTTTCACGTTGCGCTTGATCCAGTGGGTTTGTCCCGAGTTGCCGCGTCGAGACGTCCAAGAGCTCGCGCAGAACGATTGGCAGCTCGACCGCGAGTTTGACGAGCTCGGGCGAGACGGGTTGAGTCTGGAAGGCTTCAGGGTTTCGCTCCTTGACCTCGCTCTTTCGTGCACGGTACGCGCGTCTTTTGACTGCATCATTGTGTGTCCGGTGGATAACGGACTCTGCTCTCTGTGAAACAGGACGGCACTGTGCTCAAATGTCTGGAGTTTCTGAATCTCATGGCTCGATGGTTGCAGCATTCGCTGCCTCCGTATGCACGTGACGTCCCTCCACCGGCTGGCAAAGACTTGGGAAGGGCTTCCAGCGGTCTCGAACCGCTTCCTAAGGCAGCCCCACCTAGCATCGCGTGGGATTCCATCCCTTTAGCCATCATGACTCCTTGCCAGCTCGGTCCGAAAGGATTATACTGTGAGTTGAAGGTAAAGTGCGCAGTTTGGAGGAAAAACAATTATTATCTCTTTTTTACTTATTACTTTGATGCTACCAGGCCAAAGTTTGCTCAGCACCAATGGCCATTATGGTCTTGGCAGCAGACGAAAAGTAGGTAATTAACCGTTGAATTAGTTGGTACTCACCGTGTCCCTGCAGTTGCTCACGCAAAGTACCTTTTTGTTGGCTACAGTCCCATCGAAGTCGTCCTTGCTACAAGCTCCAAGCTCCTCCTCAGCAAAATGGGAAACCACAAGGATCGCTACCGCAAAGTTACACTGGGCAATGCGCTGTGCGGAGAACTCCGAGGACAAGGCTGCTGGGCATTCTGTATGAGCCCAAAGACGCCATCGATACTGCTGGTTCCAGGCTCTAACGTCAGTCGTCAAACTAAAACGCTGTACGCCTGCTTTCGTGCTTTGGACACTGGCATGGAACCTCACACCGAGATGGACGACAGTCACAGCGACAACAAGACATCCCCACCAACAGCAGCGTCCAGTGAGGCCGCTTCATCGCCACCAGCTCCCTCACTTTTGACTCTGTTTACGAGTGTTCCAGACCAAAGTCTACTTCGATTCGACAGCAAGAACAACACTTGCCACCGAATGGAACGTATGAGCTCGCGTATCTTCACAATAGAGCGCTGTGTGCAGCTTGACGAGGTTTTTGCGGTTACCGTGACAGCCTCGCTACTTCAAAGCACCAATCCTGCGGGTGCAGCAGTATCAAGGAATTGTGAGACAAAGTCAAGCTTCACTGTCTGCGATAACGACTCAGCCGACCGGAGGGAGCGTGATGATGCCAGGCTACCCGATGCTCACACGTTTGTCTTCATCTTCAAAGGTGCAGGACTAGCAGCAGCAAGGAAAAATGGTTTGAAGAAGGACGAAGCCACACAACCGCGGCAATGGTTCACTTCCTTGAATGCAGTCAACGAGACTAAAACCATCATCTTCGAGTCTCCAGCACACTCTCCGCCCGCTGTCGAGAGCAATGGAAACGACACCAAAGAGACTACACGCACTGAAGTCTACCAACTTTTCATTGTTACACTTCATGGAGTGCGCATTGAAGTGGCTTGCGATGCCGAGAACCCAGGGCAACAGCAAGAAGGACCCGACACCGAGACACAAGAGGCAGAGGGGGGCGAAGCAGATGACCCTAACGTGTTGTTCTCCAAAGACTCCGACGTGACTAGCGCTCGATTGTTGCAGGAGCTTTTGCTTCTTCAGAAGATGAGAAAGCTCGAGAAAACAGCAGAACCTCCGCCCGATATGATCATCGGAACTCCAGTAAGCAGTACCAAGCCAGTTTCAACTGCAGAATCGCTTCGCAGCAAGGTAGGGAGGGGGCTTCATATTGACATGTACCTGGTTGCTTAAGCGCATTTTTGTTGGTATTCATTTCGCTAGATCCTTCGTTCGCGTCAAGACGAACGCTGTGCACGAGTCCAGAAGCTGGAAGCCGCAATTCGAAGCAAGTTTCTCGAGAGCAAGAGACGTCGAAAGCCTGCGCCTGCTGTCCAGGAAATCGCCGAACACGCAGAGGCCGCCCCACCTTCTCCAAACTCGGAGCTCGAGCAGCGTGTGAACTTACTAACAACGTTTTTCCACGAGATGGCAGTGCACCAGCCAAAGCTGGACGAGTCGCATGCCAGTGGTGCCGAAGCGGCCGAGGTGGAGGCCGAAGAGCGATTGCTAAAGGGGTTTGGAGACATGTTCGACCTCGATACGGACTTGCAAAATGCACTTGACGAAGAGAAGTGGAGCACCGCTACCGCCAAAGTTAATCGTCGTCGAGACTCCATCTCCACTACTTTGCCCAAGAGAATGCCCGCTGAAGACGTCACTGCGACTCGAGATCGTATGGATGAAGGCACAAACCAGTGGACGTTCGAAGACTACGAGAACACTGCACAGTACATCGAGCAGCTCATGGTCGATGTCGCGACCCATGCGACTCAGCAGCAAGAAATCTCAGAAGCAGAGCGGAAGCGAACCGTCATGACGCAGCTCATTGCGTCGTGGCAGTACACGCAGCATCGAGTGTCCAAGGCAGCAACTCGAAAGCGGATCAAGGAGATAGAACAACAGCGGCGCGCCCAGTGGATGCAGTCTCAGTACGCTCAGACGTACAGCGCAGTTGTATCCGCAAAACGCGGTGACCGACCTGAACGCCCAGCTTTCATTCTGCCCAAGCAGCGATTCCTCGTCCAGGAGCATTCTCTCCCCTCGAACGCGATATGGGAGGCCCCCGCCACTCCAACGAATGAGAGTCCCTTGTTATCGGGACCAATTGCTGTTGCTGGTCTACTTCGTCCAGGAAGACCCACGTCGCCTCGTGCTGAGAACGGCTGGCCGAGTCCGTCCAAATTGCACCCTCAGCGGCCACATCAACGACCTGTGACTGTGGCTGCAGTTGAACGCCCGACAAGCACCGTAGCCTTGAACTCTGCCGCTATATCACGCGCTCATGTACGTCGCATCCGCAGTGCTCGTTGCTCAACAGATCGAGGAGAATCCACGCTTCAGTCTCGCCGGATTTCATCCGTTCTCTCCCCTAGCGATCTCGATCGACCGAAACGAGGAGAGTTTCTGCCTCAACATGAAGAACCAGGTGCCCCCAGCACCTCGGCGTCGTCTTGGACGATCTCAACGAAAGAACCGAAGAAAGACAGCAACCAGCTACCCGACAGCCCGAGCACTTCAGTCCTTGACGCGCCAACTGAAGTATTTAACCCCCCGATAAAGCCCGATAGTCCTGTGGCTGTCGATACCAAGGACGCATCGACAGAGAGAAGCTCCAAAAGGAGAGTGAAGAACAAGAGGCGGTCAAAGGCCCCGAAAGATGTGCACTTCCGACGTCGAGTTCTTGAGCTCGTGTCCATTTCAGCACAACTGCAAGCTGAGGAATCGAAGGAGGCTCAAGGCGTTGGAGAGTGTTGAAGAGCGAAGTAGCGTGCTGTGCTTGTTGACCTTCGTCGGACGGTACAAGAGACGATCTCCATAGGCTTCAGCACTTGTTTTGGCGAGTGGTGCACGAAGATTTCCCGTTCTTCTTGAGCAGCGAATACTTTTAAGACCAGGAGACAAGTGAATTGTGGATCCGCTGTCGTAGTGATCAGGAGGAGGCGTTGAACGAGATTGAACGACTTGAAAAAGGCGACATTTTGGACGAAGTTCTGGAGAACTTCGTCCCGGAAAGACCAAAACACGCTGCTTCTTGCTATGAAGTGCACTCTACTACTCTTACCATTGGCGTGAAATGCAAATCAGGTGTGTCGTGGACCTGAAGGGCTCTTGCTCTCTCTATGAGGCGGTGGAGTCAGCACTAATACGTTGGGGCACCGCCGTGAATATCCGAATCATCACAGAACGTTGCGTTTGCGCATACATATGTACACGTTGCCACGTACCCCACGATTTGATAATGGCACTTTGAAAGATATTCTACCAACCAAACATGGGCAAGATCGAGGACCGTTTGGCCGAATTGGGCCACGAACTGCCCGCCGCGGGCGTCCCCAAGGGCAACTACGTCAACGTCGTGCGCACGGGGGACTACATCTACACCGGTACATCGTCTGCTACCCCCAAGAGGCCTCCACGTCTCCAAATGTTCTGACCAAATGTGTCAATGCGTCAATAGCTGGCCACCTGCCCGTGACGGCTGCAGGCGAGCTCATCACTGGCAAACTGGGCAAGGACCTGACCACGGAGGAGGGGTACGCTGCGGC
Organism: Phytophthora pluvialis; assembly: GCA_001314425.1. Taxonomy (NCBI): domain Eukaryota; phylum Oomycota; class Peronosporomycetes; order Peronosporales; family Peronosporaceae; genus Phytophthora; species Phytophthora pluvialis. Next base: position 57,726 of record LGTU01000371.1, on the reverse strand, counting down.
GCAGCGCGTTGCGTTGGCTCTGCTGGCCACGCTCAAGAGTACGGAATGAATCCGTGGAGACTCGGGCTAAGGTTATCGGAGACCGTGACTGACTTTGGGGCTTTGCTTGACTTGCTGCGCAGAGGAACTGGGCGAGCTGGACCACATTAAGCGCGTGGTGAAGCTCACGGGCTTCGTCAACTGCGTGGACACGTTCACGGCCCAGCCGGGCGTGATCAACGGCGCGTCGGACACGGTGGCCACCGTCTTCGGCGACAAGGGCAAGCACGCGCGTTCGGCCGTGGGCACCAACGCCCTGCCGCTCAACGTGGCGGTGGAGATCGAGGCCGTCGTGGAGGTTGAGGCCGGCGCGCCCTCGCTCTCGTAAACCACTTTGTAGCTGTGCAGGTCGGTAAACCCCGCTCTAGTTTTCAATTCATCTACGAAGGTTACTTGCTGGTAAGTTAGTGCTGGTATTTTCTACTTGTGGCGGACGCTCAAGTGCAGCGCGACGAAGCCAAGGAGGCGGAAGAACAGACTGAGCGCTACGAGAGTCCAGACGTCCCCCCAGACAGATTGGTCCGGGATGTTGTAGCCCTCGAGCACGTCGAGTCCTGTCATGGGGGCGCAGTTTGTTCCGGTTGCTGGGGCGTCGTCCAGATCGCACGGCACCTCCGCCACGTTGCGCCAGAACGCGCGCATGAAGCCAAAGTAGCCGTACTTGAAAGGGGTCACGAGCTCGAGCCAGCGGAACATGGCAGGCACTCGTTCCGGGTCGACAAACATGCCGCCAAGCAGCAGGAGCGGCATGATGACCATGTTGCCCACGATGGGAGCGATGTCCACTCGACGGCAGACGCAGGACACAGCGTAGCCAAACGCCACGCACGAACTGTTGAGGGCCACGAGCAGGACCAGCATCTGCATGAACACGAGGAAGCCGGAGAAGCCCACGATCAGCACGTAGATCGGGACCAAGTTGAGGGTCGGCAACGCGAGCTGCGACGGAAGCTCGCACAGGTTCTTGGCGAGAAACCAGGCGCCGATGCGGTACAGACCCACGTCCAGCTCTCGGTACACGATCGGAAGCTCAAGAGGAACAGAGATGATAGCGGGCATCGAGGCCGAGTACACTTGGTCCGTCACGAGGTAGAAGAAGGCGCCCGAGAAGTTGCGAATGCCCTTCTGGTCCACTTGGAGCTGGAAGTAGATGAGCCCCAGCAAGAACGCGAAGATGAGCGTCTGCAGCACCTGCAGTCGCAAGGCCATGGGGTCACGTGCCAGTCGCAGCGCATTCCGATGTGCTAGGACTTGCACTTGGCCCCACAGCGGCAGGCGCGCGTTCTCGTAGGCATCCTCAGGAGCACTCACGTCGCGTCCTTCCACTTCGTAGACCACGACGTCCACCAAATCTCGTGGTGCGGGCGTCAACTTATTCGTCCAGGCGTCTGCTTTCGCCTTGGGGTGCTCTTGAACTTGACGCTTCTGCTGTTGCTCGGCCCATGCATCTTTTAGTCGCTGGACGCGTGCCAAGCCCTCGCTATCCGTTGCTCGCTCCAGCACCACAAGCTGCTCCATGAAGTGGTCCGCAGGGTTCCTAAACTGCGGGCACGGGAGTCCGAGTGACGCAAAGTACGCGATCGCTGCACCCGCGGGTCCTTCAAACACCGTCGCGCCCTCCGCGAGCAGATAGAGGCGATCGAAGAGCGCGTACACGTCGGAGGACGGCTGGTGGATCGCAGTCACGACCGTGCGCGTCGCCGCGAGCTGCTTGAGCTGCTCCACCACCGCCCGCGCCATGCAGCTGTCCAGCCCGGAGGTCGGTTCGTCCACGAACAGCACCGCCGGGTTGGTCACGATCTCGGACGCAAAGGCCAACCGCTTCCTCTCTCCACCGGAGATGCCACGCAGCATCCACCCGCCGATGAGCGTGTCCCTGCACCCCGTGAGCCCGAGCTCCTCGATCACCACATTGGCTCGCTCCGCGCACTGCTTCTTGCCCACGTGTCCGCCGAGTCGCAGCCGCGCCTGGAACACCAAGTGCTCCCTCACCGTCAACGTCGAGTGGAAGAGCTCGTCCTGCATGGCGTAGGCCACCGACCGCCTCCACTTTGGGGGCCACCCTGGCACCCCATTGACCACAATGCCCCCTTCGACGTTCGCGTTCCTCCCGGACAAACAGTCGAGCAGAGAGCTCTTGCCAGCTCCCGACGGGCCCAGGATGGCCAGCAGCTCGCCGGGCTTGGCCACCCCATTGGCGTCGTGCAGAATGACCTTCTCCGAGGCGGCCCGGCCACTGGCGACACGCACTGGCACGCGAAGCGCCAGGTTCCTCCACTCCAGAGTCACCCGCGGGGCTCCCGGCAGCAACAGTCTGCAGCTCTCGGCGTGGCTATCGTCGCGTTTCTTGCGGATCTCGTCCTCGTCGTCTACAGCGCCGAATGCCAGCGGACCGACGTCTTTGCTCTGCACTGCTCGCCATCGCAGCGATGGCGTTGCGGACGCCATGGAGACTTGGAACACAGCGAGGAAATGAGGAATATGGGGACGCGCATGCCCGCTAGCAGCGGACGCGTGAGCTTTACTGCGGCGGCATCTCTGCTGAGAATTGATATTTAGAGATCCGAATGCTTTTGCTGACTCTGGACATGTTAGTGTTTGTATGGAACGTGACGACGACCTGTGAGAACGAAAGTTCGTGCATCGAAGTCGATTGAGTTTGGTCCTCCACTAACACGAGAGCTTCATGACCACTCCGGCGCACGGTGCAACCGACGTCCAGCCGAACTCGATGCCACCATGCCGATTCCTCTCAGAGGAGGTCGGGACCAGATAAAAACTGCACTGCAGACTCCAGTGACTTCGGGACCGGGTGCGCTGCCAGCAGTGAAATGGTGTCACGGACGTACGTGGCGATGGATCCGCTGAGCGCTGGGAGCCCGGCGTTGCCTGCGAAATGATCCGGTAGTGGACGATCCATTATTCACGGCGGCGGAGACTTGAGCATGGTTGTGGTGTCCTCTACTGCGCGTGAGTAGAGCTGTCACGCTGAATGGAGGAGACTTCTCGCCTCGATCCACAAAAGGCCCTCAGGTTCTTCAACTCTGGTGGTGACAGGGCGATGGCTGGAGCTCTTGGAGCTGCTGGCAGTGGGTTTTGTATCGCAGCATGGCAGACGCATCTGTACTCAGGATGTGGGCATCGTCGGGGCGAGTACATCGACTGGAATCTAGTCACGCGCTCCACCACGTGTGGTACAACTCATGGGCACCTTGTTATCTGAATGAGTGATCAATTGCCTTCTCGAAGTCGTCATCACTACGATTTTAATGTGGCGCCGCCGTTCAATGAACTAACGGCTGTTAGACTGACCCAGAGCAGCCAATCCAACGCAGCAACAACATGTACCTAAAAGGCAAGCAGCCATTTGAAAATCCGCCAAGAGCGCACTTGTTCCTACCTGTGACGCTCGCTCAACTGCTGCTACTGTCAAGGCCTTCACGTCACTTCCGCTTAGGGTCAATGATGGGGGTTATGACGAAGAGCTCTCCATGTTCGTGGAAGGCGCGCGATCGTTTGCTCTGAAGAGCTCCGCAGAACGCCTCATTGTGTTTTACTAACGACGTCCGGGATCAGTGTAAAGAACTGCTACTGTACACGCTCTGAGGAACTCGAACGAACAGCGAGAAAAATCTTCCCCGTCCGTGTTGCGTTCTACTTTCTTCAATGCAACGAGCGCCCGCGTTTGTTTGTTTACGTGGTCCCGTCCCGCGACACTTGCACGGCGCGATGTTGACGCTGACGCCGGCTTCCGAGGAACCGAATGGCGAGCACGTTGCTGTGATCGATTTCAGCAAAACCAAGCTCCTGTGGTAATTTACAGGAGGCTGTAAAGCGACAACCGAACACATGCACGAGGGGAAAAGCTTAGGGAGCTCGAGCTGTGAGAAAAAGGGGGTATATGTATTTCTCTCAGCTCGAGCTCCCTAAGCTCAAGCTGCTTAGTTTTTCCCATGTATTAATACATGTACGAGCTCTCTGGAAGCACCTGTCGAGATCCCATCTCGGTCGAGTGCAGGCTGTCGGGCTCATGTGCTACTTACTGTATTAATACATGCATTAGGTCTACAGTACCAACTACCGTATGGGAGATGAGCATGAACTCTTGGCAACACTTACCAAAGCCATTGTCAGACAAACTGTTCCTAAATTTTGATTAAAATCGTTGACTTGCGAGCTTTCACACCGGGTAAACCTCCTGTTGTTCAACAAACGTGTTGCGATAGCCGATCAACAGATGGCTGCTTGCGGCCACGTCCTTACCGCAGGAAGTTCATCTCCACAAGTTCCGCCATCACGGCTTGCCTCCCGATCTCAAGTCGGCTCCTCGTTTGCTCCACACCGCAATGCAACGCTTTCCCCAGTTCCTCATTCCCCAATTTGCTCTCAACGCAACATCTCGCCTCGCCCTCTTTCGACTCCGATCCGACTGCGTGTCCAGCAACAAAATGAAGTTCATCGTCGCCGTCGCCGCTTCCGTCGCCGCCTGCGCCGTGACCGTCTCCGCCGCCGATGTGTCGACGGGCCCCGCGTGGGGCTACCGAGCCGACGACGCCAGCATGGTGCACACGTCCAAGTGGGCCGACCACTGGGAGGCCTGCGGCGGTGTCCGCCAGTCGCCCATTGACATCGTCACGACGCCCAAATCCGGCAAGGGCAAGAAGTCCCCGCTCAGCTTCAGCGGAAGGTGCCCCCAGTACAACCTCACGGATCCAGATGAGCCGCTCGAGGTCGATGTCATTGGAGGTGCGTCGGTCACTGACGAACTGTAATTTCTTAGCTTCTCACTAACGCTTTCGATGGTCTCTTGTCAACAGGCAACTGCGCTATCTCGGTGAACGACGCCACCTACAACATGGCCCAGTTCCACCTGCACGCGCCCTCGGAGCACACACTGAACGGCAAGGCCCTGGACGGCGAGATCCACTTCGTGCACTCGTCCAGCGACGGCTCGGCCCTCATGGTGGTGGGCATCTTCCTCGAGATCGGCGCCAAGTCGGACCCGTGGCTGAGCCCCGTGCTAGACGCTCTGGAGACCGTCAACTCGACGGAACACTCCGAGTCGATCGTCGTGCAGCTGTAAGTATTGGCATCAGCACGTTGACAGTTTTCCAAGCTGTGCAAAACCCACTAACGAGCTTCTTGTTTGACTCACAGGAAATCGTACACGTCCCTGATCAAGCAGACCTGCCAGACCGGCGGCATCTACAACTACCCGGGCAGTCTGACGACCCCCGGTTGCGCTGAGACTGTGGACTGGTGGGTGGTGCAGAACCCGATCAAGATCTCGTCCGTCGACTTCGGCCGTCTCCACCAGGACCTGGTCGAGTACCACATCACGGACAACGGCAACAACGCGCGCCCGGCGCAGCCTCTCAATGGCCGAACCGTCACGCGCTACAACTAGGAGACTTCTTTCTTTGATAGTCGCCGCAGGCATTCCAACAACACCTCATCGCCACGCGTGATATATGCATAGAATATAGCGTAGCGCGTTTTCCTTCGATCTCGACTGCAGAGGAACCAACTCAAATGCAAGCAGTTTGTTTCTTCTTGTCGTTTGAATTCTTGGCTGGCTCGTCATGGTGAATCGTGTTACGTATCACGCAATCGGTTTTTTTCCGGTGAGCCAATCCGATCTGCCACAACGTTACGAAACGAGTCCGACCTTCTGGTTGGCAGCGAAGTACGCCTGCCTCTTGGCCCACGACACCGTGTCCGGGTAGATGAAGATCGGGTAAAGCGTGTTCCCGTGCGAAGCGGTGGAGAGCATCGACTGTTCGTTGTAGTCGAAGTCGAAGGTCATCTCCGTTTCGTACTGGTCCAAGCATGGCGGCTACAAGCAGCAAGTTAGTTCGCGTCAAGTTCTTCACCAAGCCAATCCAATGCACGCCAATTGTACCTCTGTGCAGTAGTACCAGCCAAGCACGTCGTGCTTCTGCCAAGAGTTGCTGGTTGACGCCGTGAATCCCTACATGTAGCCATTAGCTGCACAGTTTTGTCGAATTGTGACAGTGAAACGTACCACAAACGCCTCGTCGGAATCCAACCTCAGGGTAGCCGCCAGATTGATCGGGATTGCCAAAAGCGGTTTATCCTTTTTGATCCCGTCGTCCATGAACACCAGAAGAGTCCCCACCCTTCGGCCTTCCGAGACATCCTTGATAAACTTGGGTAGATTTGTAGTCGCGGAGAAGTATGGCACGTAGTTGTACTAAAGCACAGCTTCGTTAGCGACAATAGAGGAACGTGTGAAAGCTACATTACCTTCAGTTCAGGATAATATCGGATCTTGACAGCATGCACCTTGCCATCAGCGAGGTCATGTCCAGCAGCTGCAGAAATTCGTGCACTTTCTGCGTCTGCGTTGCTGCCGTGACCGCGAGAGTAGATCGCCACGTGATCGTAGAATGCGTCCTCTCCGGCGCTCTCCTCGTTAAACCACGTATCAAATTCAATCGCCAGGGAGTTTTGAAGCCCGGGGAAGCCCATGTTGGCGTCCTGAGCTCCTAATGTCTCCGTACGGTTTGGATGGGAGTGCAGCACAAACGCAAAGCCGTCACCGCCATGCACCGCACAGCTTCGATACTCGTGGAGACCAAAGTTTTGGTCCTTCACTTCAAAACAACGTCTAGACTGGTCGGTGATCTGAAAAGTGAACCTGGTCTCGAAGCCTTGTAGAACTGGAAGCTGCTGCGCATACCAAACCGACGAAACCTGGTGCGGCTGCGAGGCTGTCAGTCGAAGTCGTACGGGGCATTGAAGTTTCTCCTCACTTGCTCCAAAGACGTCACGATGGCCCAGCATAGCAGTCTCCACTGCAATCCGCCCGCTTGTCGAGTGGTTTTCCGTGTCCCGAGTCTCGAGGTGGACGACTTCAAGCTGCTCGGTCACAGTCGCTTCTACTGTGGCTTCACGCGTGTCGGCAGCGCCAGCGAATTCTGAATACTCTGTCTGGATTCATGACGAAATCGTTGCAGTCCATTATTTGAGTATCACCTCTTCACAAGCAACCGCCCAAAGCGAGGACAGCATTCCGTACAGGCTCGAATGGTGCGCAACTGCTTGTAGCAGCCTTGCCATTTAGCACTAGACCCGCAGTCCCGTTAAAATCATAGTATACGAATTCTGCACGGGCGACGTCACCAGCAGCGCAAAACAGTTAGCACACGCGGTCCAACACTAGCCAAGAGGAGGATGCCACAGCGCGATACCTGCGCCGACGATGCAAAAGGCTAGAAAGAGGGACAACGCGGTCAATATCCTCATCCGTTTAGCTGTCACGCAGTTGAGATCCGACCCTCGACAAGTGCTGAGTGACCCTTCGAGCCCCTTTTAGCGTATCAAAAGTTGACCGACCCTGAGCTCAGAGCTTCCTCTGCAATGCCGTTGGCAACCACTTTGAAACAGAAGCTCATCACTCACTCATTATAATTGCATACTCCAACCAAAGCATCGTGCGATGCCACACAACACTTCATCACTTCTGCTGCTCCTTCCACGTGTAGAACCCTCGATAGAACGGTTTGCTGGCCTTCAACTCGTAGCAGTCCGTCTCGACCACCTCCTTGTTCGCCACGTACCACCGGAACATCCGTCGACACTCGGGTCCATTGAGCGCCTTGTTCTTCTCCCCGCAGCCTTGCTCTCTCGCTTGACGCACCATGTCGTAGTAGTGTTTGCACGTCTTGGAGCCGATGTAGTCCACGAATCCTTCCCAAAAAGTCTCGGAATGAGAAGTTCGAGCACAAAGTTCGTCCAGTTGGTGACGCGTGCTGTTGTACATGGTGAACACTTCGTGGCAATACAACGGCCACGTCGTGTGTCTCCAGGGTCGATGGGAGTTTAAACCCGAACACTCGGACGCCGCCTTGGCCTCTGTAGCGTGGAACAACTGGCACGCGTGTTGCTGCTGCCAGGCCGAGTAGAGCTCCAGAAACACCAGCGCTTGGGTCTTTTCACTGGAATCTGCCGGCAATTCCTGGATGCAGTTTGACAGCGTGTTGTGGTGCTGGTAGAACAAGTTGAAGCTCTCGACGCACTTGGGTTTTTCATCCGGGGGAGATGGGGTTTTCACTGACGATTGGGTTTTATCAACCTCGGGGGTGCAGTTCTCGGCCGCAAAGTCGCAGATAATCACGAAGTTCGAGCACAATTCTCGCATCTGAGGGCGCACCGAGCTCGGAGGCTGGAGACGTGGAGGCCCAGCGGTATTGCGGAGAGATTGGGGGAGACCCATACGCATGCCGAGCGCTGCCACGAGCAGGAGGAGAAGGCGACGGGGTGTCATTTTAGGCTTTGAAGATGGAAATCCATCGTGAAATCGGATATAATGGTCTTTTAAGCCAATCAAATCGATTGACAATATTGACAATTCGCACGGTCACTTCAACGTGTATGGCAAAGCTAGTCACTGTGAAGGATCCAAGTCAAGAGCACTTGAGATACCAAATCACTAAGCGCGGCCTTGCGTTCGCTTCACAGACTCCGCGCTAAAGCATTTGATTGCCCCTGGATCGGCGATCACAGCACCAATCGAAGGTTCTGCTCTTCTAGTGGCAATGGCTGTCGCTGGATTCGCGGATCGACGCTTACAGGGCCCCGTACACGTAGCTACGGATCGCCTTCATTAACACGTCTCCCCATCGCCCAATTCCTGCCTGCAGCTCTTGGCGCGCAGCCTCCGACAGCGGGAACTGAGGATGGTAAAGCTTCACGAATGCTGCACGTCGAAGCGTCACGACCAGCTCTCCACCGCCGCTCGAACCGTTGGAAGTTCGCGTACTGGCCGTCAACACGATGGCCCCCGAGGTGTCCAACCGAACGCGCTCTTGGGGGTAGTAGGGATACAACTCGTCCGTATCAATGCAGTCCAGTGCCAAGATGCCACACGCTTGTCCGCCGAATCCTCCATCGTCCTCAGTGAACAAGCCCGAGAACGTCACGATGCTGCTCTTAACAGACGTGCCGTTCTCCGAGTGCGACAGGACTCGGATGTTGTGCACACTCCCTCCAATCGAGTCGTATTCGTCTCGCACGGTCGTGTGGCCCAACTTCTCCGAGATGTCAATCTCGATGTTATTGTAGTGGAAAAGCACCGCCTCCCACACTTTCTCAAGCGACTCGACCCCGGGAAGATGCAGGAGCTCTGTATGCACGCCGCAGATATCCCCCTCGGGCGTCTCGTAGCGGTGATCCGACGTATGCGGCGTGTCGAATCTCCCCGGTGCCATCAGAAAGTCAAAGGCGTCCTGGAGCTTCTGTCGGCGTACAGCCATCAGCGTCTTGCGCCGTTCGCTCCAGTTCCTGGCCAGACAGATCCGCGTGTACAGCGGATGCGATTCTTGCGGGCCCTGTGTAAAAATACCTGTCATGAAGAATACTTCTTGGCCTCCAAATGGAGCTTCCTATCTCACCAGACTTGCTGAGAGCAGCGACTGCGCGGTGGCGACTTTGAGCTGCTCGCTCTTGGCCACGGACGTCAGGAGGCGCTTCTCCGTCAACACGCCTTGCACCGCCGGGTCCACATCTTCCGGGGACAAGGAGCGGAACTCGAGCTCCTGCAGCTCCGACGTGAGGCGCTTCACCTCCTGCCGAAGTCTTTGAGCCTCTTCCTGCACACGAATAGGCATCAAAACCCAGCAACCTACTGGCAACGGGTCATTGCTTCCGAGTCGAAACGCAGAAGCCGAAAACGTACTCGACGCGCAGTGTACGTGGACTTTTGCTTCTTCATCCCGGATCGGAGTCCTCAAGATTTGTGTAAGGAGGGACAAATAAATAGTTGCTATTTGTTCGCATCTCGTCTAAAACTTGTCAAAAAAAAAAAAAAACTGGTGCAACTACAACGCCATCAGTTCGCGTCCCCCACGTCCGAGCTCGTGACCGACCAAGCTCCGGACTGTAGCGAGGACGAACTGCGCTCCGACGCGTGGATCATGTGCTCGAGGATGACGACGATCTCGGCGGCGGTGGGGCGGTCCCTGGGGTCATTCCGCAGACAGCAGTCGGCCAATTCCAGAATCGCGTTGGGGCAGTCGGCCGAGAAAATCGGACGCATCTTACCCTCCGCCACTAAGCTCAAAATCTCCGCTTCCTGGATCTTGCCGCGATTCGACGTGTTCTCGTCGTTCCAGTACGGGTAGTCGTCGGTATCAATTTCCGCCAACACGACTCCGAACGAGTAAATGTCGGCGGCTTCATCGTAGTCTCGACCCAGCAAAACCTCGGGGGCGATCCAGAACGAGGTGCCCACACCTGCGGTCATGTGCGTCTCCACGAGGTACCGCATACGGGAAATGCCGAAATCGCTCAGCTTGGCCTCCAGATACATGTTTAGCAGCACATTCTTGGACTTCAAGTCGCGATGAATGATCTTGGGCTTGAGAACGTGCAGGTACGACAGAGCTTCTGCAATGTGCAACGCGATCGTGGCCTTGTGCGACTCCCACGAGAGTCGCTCTCCCTTGAGCTTGTAGCCGTGCAGCACGTCTCGGAGATCGCCGTTGTCCATGAACTCGGTGACGGCTGACAAGTCCATCAAGTTGTCCCAGGCCACACCAACGAACTCAACGATCCTCGGGTGATACAGTACTGCCATCATGATGATCTCCTTGAGAAACATCTCGATCTCGGCTGCAGTAACAGTGCAGTCCGGGCGGATCTTCTTGATGGCCACGCGACGCCCTTTGTATTCGCCCAAGAACACCAAACCGAAGCCGCCCTTGCTGACGCACCTGCCCATCTTCAGCAGCTTGAGATCGAGGCGGTTCGTGACAATCACGGGGTCGTTCAGGAACACCGGGTTCACTTGCACTTGGGTATCGTCGAAGTCGAGAGTATCGTCGAACTCCTGAGAGTAGAAATCGTTCTTCGAAGAAGACACGCGCTGGGTCTTCTTGTGCGAGAGGTACCGCCAGGCGACAAGTGCAACCACGATGACCACAATAGCGCAGCCTCCAGCGATTAAGCCGATAAGCAGCGAGTTGGATCCACCTGAAGACGTGTCCGCTATAAAGATGACCAAGTGAGAAATAATGAACAATACTCATGCAGCTAAGCAGCTGAACAACTCAACGCACCCGCTGTCGTAGTGCCATTGGTAACGCAGAACATGCGATTGTGCGCTGTTTGCCACGTTCCATCAGTGCAGGTAGTTGACTCGTCAGGTAGATCCGAGTCAAACGCTACCAATGCCTGTATTGCGCTGAATACCGTCGAGCTGATGTTGAAGTCAGTGATGTCATTCTCTGCGATGTATCTGCGCAAGAAATCCACAATATTCCTGTCAGAACAGTGTAGCAACAACAACCCAAAAGCGGCTCAACTGACAATTCTTGCAAGTTGTCGACGTTGAAGACCACCGTAGGGAAGGTTGAAATGCTGTTGTTGGTCAGGTTTCTACAGAGCATCCACGCGTTAGTCCTTGTATGGTGCGGTCACAAATAAGTAAGGTTCCCTTACAAGACCTGGACTGCACAGAACTGGTTTGAACACGAGTGGGCGATGGATGAGCCAACGTATGCAGCTGTCAAGTGGTTTGAAGACATATCCCTGTTCACGACACACAGCAGTTCATTAGCACTCGGAAGCTACAGTAGTGGCGATTGTTAGGACGTACAGATACTGCAAGTTCTCGAGCCCAGCGAAAAAATCGTAGCCAAACTTGATCATGTTGCAATTTCTCAGCGTGCTACACAAACGGGCGTCACCACAACAAACAGATCGGCATTAAAAGGAGTCTTTGAATGCTGTCTTGGCGCGCTAACGTACATATTCAACGTCGTGGACGGGTAAAAGGTCGACGCGGTCTGTGTGATCGAGGACAGATCAATGTTCTCCAGGGAGCTGTTGACATGCCACGACGCGTCAGCTTCTGCCAGCGTCCGCTTCTTGCTGAAAAACACCGCCACTCACACTGTAGTGATGGTGATGGACCCGTCCTTCACGTCTGCGAGCGGCAGTGTCGACCCCGGCAGGCCCTGATCCTGCGGGACAAACGTGATCGTCTGTGGATACGTCCCCTCGCCGACGATCCTCCTGTCGATGCGCACAACATTGTCAGCACCTCTGTATCTCGTTCAAACGATCACCTCATAAGCTTGTAGCTAAGCCGCCACTCACAGCGTCGTGAGGTTGGACGGTACGAGCAGCGTGCGGATCGAGTCGATGGCCAGCACATCGGACGACGTGAGTGTCGTCGGGTAACTCTCGCTGCCCTCGTCGGCCCTGAGCGCGACGTGGAACTCCCACGCGTCCGTGTCCGAGTACCCGGTCGTCAAGCACGAGCAAGACGCGTTCACGGCCGTGTAGATCTCGGGACAACCCCCGTTCGGACCCGCCTCGACCGTGCGGCGCTGCACCGACGGCACCCCGTCGCACATGACGTCGCTGCTCGTGAGGTTGTTGAGCGCCGAGTTGACGCCCACCGCCAGCTGCGTCTCGTTGTCGTCGAAGTTGTCCGTGAACCATTCCTGCGCCAGCGTCTCGGCGGTGGAGGCCACGGGCGTCGGCGTGGAAGACGACGAGCTCTGCGCGCGGGTTGTGCAGCGGCGAGCGACCGTCGAGAGCGTCCACAGCGTCAGCAGCCGCGGCCATTTCGCCATGCCGGACGAAAATCGACGGTGGCACGTGAATTCCAACTGATAACTGACTCGCCAAGCATTTTGACCAATTATAGCGTTGGTTGTGGTAAATCGACCAATTGGATGCGACCGGATGATGGCTACAGATTACGGCTACAATAGTAACCATATGCGCACTATCTAACGAATGGTTAAATCTTTGACTAAAACGCTGCCCTGATCTGGATTAATTTTGACAGCGGCGTCCAATTCCCATCGTTTTACGTGTCCTAACATCACCGTCTCCATGTAGGGCGCACAACTTGTCAAATCAACGTCTGGATTCTTCTAAACAGTTATGTCACTCTGCAAAGGAGACCGTCAATCGGTCCCGTCCTATTCACGCTTCTCGCGTACATGTACACCCACGACACCAGTCGTTGCTCGTCTGACTCTCTCGTGGCTGAAAGCTATGTTGCTTGCCCGAGGAGCTCGTTTCCATGCTCATGAGACTCGCAGCCTTCATTCGATCCTCATTTCCAATTTGATCTCGTAGTAGATCTAATACCAACCACCCAAGATGAAGTTCTTTGCCAGCGCTACTGCCTTCGTCGCCTGCGTTCTTTCGGCCAGCTCTGTCGCCGCCGATGGCGCGGAGGTTGCTTCGTGGGGGTACAAGCACAACGACTCCAGCATGGCCAGCCCCGAGCAGTGGTCGGAGCTCTACCCCACGTGCGATGGCTCGAGGCAGTCGCCCATTGACATTGAGGTGTCTGCTGGCTGCAACGCCGAGACCCGCTCGCTCACGTTTAGCGGTGATTGCACGGACTACAACCTGGCCCAGTCCGATGAATCGTTCAAGGCTACGGTCAACGGCGGTGCGTGTCATGTATACTCTTGGTGCCTTGCCGTGCCGATACTGGCATTGTCTAATAGGATCTGTACGCATGGACAGGTTCTTGCGCGATTTCGACGAACAACGCGTCGTACAACATGCTGCAATTTCACCTGCACACTCCCTCGGAGCACACTTTGAACGGCGAGCACCTGGACGGCGAAGTCCACTTCGTGCACAGCAACACGGACGGCTCTGCTCTTCTTGTCGTCGGTGTCTTCTTCAAGGCCGTTGACGGCGGTGAGACCGATCCCTGGGTGGCATCGGTTCTGGACGCACTGGACACGGTCAGCATGAACTCCACGGTCGTCATGTCGACGTAAGTACTGACCTCTCTCTGACTTCTGCTTGTAGAGGGCTCCCATTCTCATATACACTATTTTCTTCTTCTTGTCCTTTACAGCACCGCGTACGCCGACGTCGTCAACGCTGCTGCGGACGCTCACGGCGTATTCAACTACGCCGGCAGCCTCACCACCCCTGCGTGCAGCGAGATCGTTGACTGGTGGGTGGTCAAGGAGCCCGTCAAGCTCTCCACTACCGACCTCGGCCGCCTGCAGTCCCAGCTGAAGGAGCTCCCGGTCACCGACGACGGCAAAAACGCGCGACCGGTTCACCCCCTCAACGGCCGCGTCGTCACCGCGTACCTCTAGACTTGTAGCCTCCCGTGATAGCGTCCCCCCATAGAGACATCATTTAGCGATTTGCCTTGAGACGTGCCTCGCTAGCTTGAGAGCGTCCACTCGACTATCCTCCGAATAGTTATGCAGCGTCATTGAGCCATCTTGGTCAATCCACCAGACATGCGCAGGTGGTGGTGATCGGAGTGCAGAGCTGGGAAGAGTTAATACGCGGGCACCAGGGAGAACGCGTCGGCCTCTTCGAAGTAACGCTATACAGGCAAACGGACAATGGAAATGGCGGCAATGTCGCTAACAACGCTTCGAGGTGGCGACGGAGATTGCGGCGAGTTTACTGCCAGACGTGCACGGAAAGGCACCTTCAGGGTTTCTACTCGAGCAAAGAAAGCTCTACCGTCACGCCGCCGTGAGCGCGTTCCTCCCAGCTGGGAGAGCATAGGGGAGCGAACAACGGCACTCCGAGCATTACAGCGTGTTATTGGGATTTGAAGATTCGTGATTACAGGACGCTCGCGTAAAACCAGTTGCCTTCCTAAAATTTAGAGCCTGCAGAAGGCAGGAATCTCGCGGCATTTGAGTTTGGATCTGCAGTGTACGGTGTATTTTAATATTGGCACTCGTCATTTAGCCCGAATGGGTCCCATAAAAGCTCCATTTTATACATATAGTTCGAGTATAGGACGGTTAAATTGGAGTAGAAGTAGGACACTAGCGCGTTGGCTCTCNTTTTATGCATCGTTATCGTATACGCATGTATAGCTGGTAAGCCATTCGAGCATAATACTCACTCTCTTTAATATTATAGCAACGAGTTCTCGAACTTGCACTACAGAGTCAAACTTTACATTATTATTTTTTTAAATTTGTGCGGTGCATTGCTTCATGTACACGAGAGAGCTCGAAGCGGACGGTTCCCTCCACTTCTAATGGCATCGGCAGACGCAGACACATCGTACACGAGGTGTTCGGCCTCCACGGACTTCAGCGTCAATTTTTACTGTCTACATGTACGAAAGTATCGATCGTGAGTCCAAAATTTGTTGTTTACGAGCAAATTCAAATTTCCATTTATCTTCAAGATCGATTCAATTCGCGATTTGTAGTTCGACCCTGCGCTTTCTATTTGAGAAAAGTTCGTGTGTTGGTGCAGCAATTGCAGCTCCCCTGACCCGCGAACAGTGCTCGATCCCAGGTGTTCGGTGCTTACGACTCATGTTGGTGAGGTGCAACGGCCATGTGCAGTAACCTCAATTGAAGCTCCACTTCCTTGGTAAATCGCAGAATTGTCACCGGGATCGCCGATAACATCTCGGGCTGGGCTGTGTCGGGCTGCGTGTTGCATTGCTTCTCCATACCACCCCAACCACATTCTTCTCGCAGCGATTAAACAGAGATTAGAAAGAAGCACTGTCATTTTCTAATTTGCGGTCTGCCTCACCGACTTCGACGCCGCGACCTCCAAGATGAAGTTCATCGCTACGACCACTGCCCTTGTGGCTGCCTGCGCCTTGGCCGTTTCAACTGTTGCTGCCGCTGGCACGAAGGGCGCTCCGTGGGGCTATAATCCCATGGATACGACTAGCGCCGACCCGGCTCAGTGGGGAGAGCACTACCCTCAGTGCAACGGCACCAGCCAGTCCCCGATCGACATTGTGTCTGCTGGTGCTAAGCAGAACGCAAAGGCACAGAGCACCCTGCGTTTCAAGGGCAACTGCGCCTCTTTCAACCTCACGCAAAACGGAGAGGGGTTCAAAGCCAGCGTCGTTGACGGTATGTAGGCGCTTGATATTTTAGTTTTTTTTTTACATGGCTAGAACCAATGGCCTGACTTGTGATTCATGTACAGGTTCTTGTCAGGTGAAGGCGAACAAAGCTCAGTACAAGTTGGCGCAATTCCACGTGCACGCTCCTTCCGAGCACACGCTGAACGGGGAACCTCTCGACGGTGAGGTCCACTTCGTGCACAGCAACACCAACGGCTCCGCGCTGCTTGTGGTCGGCGTCTTCATGGAAATTGATCGTTCTGGTAACACGGACCCGTGGCTGGAGACGGTCATCGACGGCATTGACGACGTCTCCCCTACCAAGCCGACCGTGATGGACTTGTACGTTGCCCTACTATGCTCCAGAGTTACCAATCCTAAAACTAACGTGGCTAATTTGTTGCAGGACGTCCTACTCGGCCCTGGTCAAGAAGAGCGTCAACGGCGGAGGCCTCTACAACTACCCTGGCAGCCTTACTACGCCTGGTTGTGACGAGATCGTGGACTGGTGGGTGGTGGAGAAGCCGATGAAGGTTTCAGCTAAGGACCTCACGCGCATTCGCGAAAACCAGGGAGAGATCGAGAGGAACTACAAGAGTGAGAATGGTCGCCCGGTACAGGCGCTCAACGACCGTACTGTTCAGAGCTTCAAGTAGAAGAAACTCTGACAGAACTGTCTCGTGAGTTAATATAAATGTTTTTGATCTTGTTCAACCAGTAGCCCTGTGGACGAGTGAATAGAGAGGTCGGGGTCTTTTGGGTTGTGGTTTATTCACTCAATTTATCCCTCCCACCATTTTTTTTTTTACCTGTGACCCACGGGCTGTGGACAGGGTCAGTAGTACTGGCACTTTTCCTAGCTACCACTAGTAATTCATCAGTACATGTATAATATTATAATGGTTTGAACTACTACTGCAGTAGCAGTAACGCGCTTTCAGTCTTCTGTATTATTATAGTAATAGTACTATAGTACTGTCGTCGATCGCTGAAAATGGCTACATCGACCACCTAAACAGCTTGAGTGTCTTCGTCGTCGAAGATTGCCGCGCTTTCAGCCATTGTCTCCGTCTGACGAATCTCGATCCGGTTATGCTTCTAAACGACTTGCAGCTCTGCTCATTCATTTTGTTGGTGGACGTGCGAAGAAGGTTCATCACGAAGTTTCCAATCGAGAAAACGTTCTCGTGGAACGCGTTCAAAGGGCTGCAGCCAAGCCAAACACGAGCGAGACCTGGGCGGTCGGAAGGCTAAAGACTGTAGGTTGCGGGTTGCAAAGAAAATTGCAGAGTTAAAGCTTCAATCCACGAGCGGCAACCCGCATCCGATGCAAGCTCGAGGTACCTCAATGGAGCACCGTTGATTTCAATTACTATACCAAACAAGGCATTTGTGCGAAAAGTAGTGGAACTCAAGCTGCAATTTGCAGCCTTAACGTGGGAGGACAACAAAGAAAACATCGTGGATCACGGAATATTTTGCAGCATTTTGCAAGCAAGCGGCAAAAGTCCCAGCTCGTTATCCAGGGCGGTGGTCTAAAGAGCTTATCACCAGATGCACTTCTGGATACGTCGACAGAATTATCAGAGCATCAGGGTGAACTACTGGTTACTACAGTAACAAGTAGGACTACTATAGTATTTGTCACGGAGATCAAGTTCAAGCTCGAGACAAGCGTCGAGATGCGCTGTCGTCATGATGGCAGAGTGGCGCTGGACTAGCATGACGATGTGTTCGGAAGTGGTGCTTGAGCTCGAGGGAGGAAATGAAAACCTGATGTGTTCATGCAAGCGTGCAAGACCCTGCTCGGCCGTTCTGTGGTTTCCTGACTGCTCTCGTACGCGACTTCCCGTACATCGTTTCCTAACTCCTTGTACGCCCTTTGGCACCGTGTACGCCATTTGGCACCACGTACATCGTGTGCATCACGTACGCCCTTTTGTATTCAACACTCCTTCCCGGGCGGTCGATTCGAATTCATGAGAATCACAAACCCGCGCAGCTGGTCAAGGCGCAGCACCGGGAGAACCTTGGCGAGTATGTCCGCACGCATCGCCTTGGACTTGCAGTACTTGACGTTCTTCTCGACCAGATCCTTGATGAACTTGTACCGAACGTCGATATGTTTGGCGCGCCCAGACCTGTCCTCGCCCGCAATCTGCGCGATCGCTGCCTGGTTGTCTACGTGGAGCACAGACTGCTCCTGCGTGTTCATGTAACGGGCCAGGTGTGTCCGTTATTTAGCATACACTATAGACTGCGAGGAAGCGCGTGAGACTCAGGAGACTGAGTCTGAGTATGGGCTTGGGGNCTTTGTATCTTTAGCTATATAGATCTACCTACATATTTAACTTCAAACAGCCCGTTCAGTTCACGCCAATCTCCTGTAGTAACTCGATGATTTCGAGCATCTGGGCCGTCGTCTGTGAGGAGGCCACAAACTCGGCTTCCATCGTCGACAGCGCCTCGCAGTTCTGCTTCTTACAGAGCCATCCAACCTCGATGCCGATCACCATCAACACGCCACCACTGACGGACTTCCTGTCAATTTTGTCCGCAGCGTATTCGGCGTCGCTATACGCCTCCACAAGCACACTGTCCTTGATCATCGACTCTTTGTCGCCGCCCATCACGAATTTGTAGTACTTGGTCCCCTTGAGATACTTGGCGACCTTTTTTGCCAGACGCCAATCGATCCCACGCGGCGCGTGCGAGTGCCGGGTCGCTCGGTGCACAGCAAACGAGATGTCCGGTCTGGTGCACCGGGCGATCCACAACAAGCTGCCAACCAGTGACTGGAACGTCAGCACGGTCGGGCACTCCGGTGAACCTGGCCCCCCATTCGGCAACAGATCTCCACCGTCATCACCATCATGCTCACCACCGATAGGTACGCGCACCGGCGCCGCCATGTCCAGTTGTAACTTCTCCAGCATCTCATCAATAACCTGTTCCTGGTCGAGAGCCCAGCCTGAAATGCCGTCGTGCGTGAACTTGATGCCCAGGAACTTGGACACCACACCGAGGTCCTTCAGCTCCACGATCTGCATGTCTTCAAAAACCTTGTTCACCTTGGCCTCGCTGGTGCCGCCAACGAGTGTCGTGCCATCCCCTTCGCCTTGACATACATACGGTTGTCTGTGCAGTGAGGCGAGGCGGGCGAACACTTTTCGCCGTCCAGGGTGTACAGCGCGAGTGCACCCCGAAAAGCCAGTCAGAAATTAGACCGGGTTTAATAGGGTGGTCCGGAATCAGGAAAGCCCATTCCGTCCGGATGAGTACTTCGTATAGGAGAACGAAGACTCCTTCTTTCGGAAGGGGGGGGGGTTCCCTGATCTCGTAGGTGCGCAATCCCTATCGGGCCGTTTGTCTTCGGACCTTCTCGGGTTTCCACCCGAATGAGTTGTCTGCAAATATAATCAAGTACAGAGTGCTTTCGGACTTCTGAAAGCAGGGGGCTAGTCAGTAAGGCCTGAGTCCAGACTACGAGCAGAGGCTTCCCAGATAACCAACAAATACACATAGTTTTATACAAATATACAGCCGCCACTGCCACTTATTCTTTCGGACCCTCAGGCGGTGGGTCCCTACACCAGTCTCACTTGGACTCCGAACGAGGTACTGGTCAACCTCGTCGGCTCCTCTCTCTTACAATTCACGAATTCGCGCACCACCTCCAAAAGGAAACTAGTTCCAGTCAGAAGAACAATACANCCGGGCCTCCAAATGGGTCTCCCACCGGCAGGCTTATCCTTGGACCGTCGCACCGTGTCGTCGGGGCCAAACAAGCTTCCCCAAGCAGCACTTGCGTCTTAGCTGGCAAAACGAACTCGGTGTTAGTTAAAGCCTCTGAAAGACGTCTGCTAGGCGTCTAGTCAACATGTAGGTGCAAACTGCTTGGTTTCACTATAGGTCGGTCAACGCAATCATCGGAAAATCCAGTGGCGTCGGGCGACCCCTCGTGCACAACATATCCTGGCCGATCGCCTTGGTCGGTCGTTAACATCTTGCTCGGAGTATACTGAAAATCTGGAAGATCGGGTTCTGGGTACAAATAAGATCGCGCATTCGGACGGTTCGGAATCGGGAAGTAATCGTTCGGACTGGGACCACTTCGTCCGGACGAACATCACGGTGAACCGACTCGTGGCACCTCTCTTGGCTTGAGTATGGAACCAATGTACACCACTTAGTTCGAACGCCGTATGGATTTCGGACTCCATGGCCAAACTTGGTCTTCCACAAGACTTCTAGTGACTTGTCGCGGCATCAGCGAGGCTTCCTGACCAATCGCCGATAAAACTCTCAGGAGGATGTTGGGATAGGGCGCTGCGGGATTTCAGATCAAGTCGCCACGGGTCAGCAACCCAGCGACACGAGGATCGCCTGCAGCATGAGGTTCCACAGTCTCCCAGACTGCTTTTGCCCGTACAGACCTTTCTTGAGCTGTAGCGCAAGCTCTCTCTTTTCCTTTACCCCTAGCAGCTTCAGTAGCGCCTCGCTGATCACCATTCCCAGTGGAATGTGCAACAGGATCTCGATCTCGGGTTCCTTGTCCGCCTTGACGTACGCGCTTGGCACGTCGCCCTGTCGCGCCGGTACACCCCAGATCTGAGCCACTCACCTTTCCGGATATTATCTACAGCACCGCCGAGAACGTGCACGTGTAGTCGACCCCGTATTCTTGTTGATCGCCACGCGTCACCAAGTGCGCTTTGTACCGCTCGATGGAGCCATCAGCGTGTGTTTTCAGCTAAAACACCCGATAGGTGTGCAGCAGCTTCGCGTTTTTGGGTTTCTTGATCACGTCCCAGGTGCCGCTCTGCTCCAGTAATGCAATCTCTTCACGGCTCGCCTGCTTCCACTTCTCAACTCGCTGGTCCTTCATCGCGTCACGGTAGTTCTGCGGGTATTTGAGCGTACCAACCTGTACTTGAGCCACGGGCACGTGCTTCGTACCCATGTATCGCGTGCGCACGCGCGGCTCACACTCGTCCTCTGCCTGGAGCGCCATTTCATTGGCTCCTTCCGAACCCGTGGCATCCGGATCTGCAGACGACGTCTTCTTGTTTTTCTTGTTCTTCTTGGCCAACTTCTTCTTCGACGTCACGTTTGATTTGTGCTTGCGCACGTGCGCCGGCGCCATTCTAGTGGCTGGTGGTTTAGTTGCCGGCTCCTTCCGCTTTGCATGCCCCTCGAGATCTCCCACCGTGCGTCGTAGCCCCGGTTCCTCGCGCTCAAGTTGTTCCTGCAACTGCGCGTTCTGCTTGCTGTCTGGCGTCTCCACGTTCCTTATGTGTTGCATGGTGACTACAATTCTGTCCTTTGGTAGGTACACCTTGAACCCGTTGGTCTCGTCGTTGTTGCCGACTATCATGCCAACTTCTGCACGTGGCGTCCACGCCTTCTTCCCCGGATCACGGTACGCCGTGCACGGACTGCTGAACGTCACCACGTCCGCCAAGTTTGGCACCTCGCCCGTCAGCATCTCGAGCGACGAAATGCACTTCGGGTTGGCGCTGCACGAGCTCCTGTTCAACACGTACGTCGCGTACTCCACGGCGTCGCCCCCAAAATACAGCGGGGGCCCGTTTGCAAACAGCATGCACTTTGCTATGTTGAGCACCGCGTGGTGCATCCTTTCGGCCTTGGCGTTAGACGCCTGATTTTCCGCCTCGCAGATCTGGCGTCTGATGCCGTTAGCCTGGCAAAACAGTCGACATTCACGTACGCCTTCCCGCCGTCGGTGCGGAGCACATGGACCCTGCAGTTGAACCTTTTCTCAATGTATTCGAGGAAGTGCTCGAACTTCTTCGTCGCATCCACGGTGCTCGTCGCCAGGAACACGCGCACGTAATGTGTGGAGTAGTCGATGAAGTTGATTAAGAACCGGTTGCCACGCCGGGCATTCGGGGTCAGCGGCCCCTTGATGTCACTGCCGATCACGCCACCAATTTTGTCGATTAGCGCGTTCGTGCCGGTATCCTTCTTGGACTGGTTGTTCTTACTTTGCTTCCCCTGGGCGCAGGGTAAGCAATTTGGGCAGGCCCTGTCCGTCAGCCTGATGCCGGACCCCTCGGTGTCAGCCATGCGCTCCACCGTGCCGTGCACGATGTGACCGAGCCGCTTGTGCAATACCAGCAGCGTGGCCTCAGTCACCGCGGTATCCAGCGCAGCAGCTGCTGCCTGCACTGCTCGCGCTCACTGCGTGCACCCGGGTTTCTGTGGTCTTCTCGCCCACGGCGTCGACCATCAAGACGTCGTTGCGGTGGTAAACTTCGAAGATCCTCATCTTGTCCGTTTCCCTCACGGCGTTACTTCTTCCGCTGTGTCGCTCCAGGAATACCTCTTTCTCCTCCAGCCTGCCGTAGCTGATGATGTTGTCCATTAGGTTGCCTGCGTAGTAGACTTCCGACAAGTCAACCACAACTTCATTTCCGTCGACAACCGTGCGCAGCTTGACAGTCTCCACCTTGCTCACGTGGACCTTGCCGCGGTTCGCCGCGCGACACATTTGGTCACAATCGACGGCATCCTTGAGCATCCTCAAGTCCTTCACGAGGTGCATGCTAGACCCGCTGTCTAATCCCCACGAGTCGGTGTTCGTGCTCGTGTCTTCGTCCGTGTTGGTCCTCACGGCCAACGTGACCCTTGTCGACGTCTTGGTGCTGCCCTGTTCCTTGTCCGGGCAGTTGGCCTTCAACTGACCCATCACACTTGCGGCACTTAGGGCGTCTCAGCGCTTCCAACACGCGCGGCGATCCCGCCTTGTTGTCCAATCTGCTTGTATCGCCCGCCACCGGTGAACTGATTAGTTAGACCTTGGACACCGCGACTGCCTTGGCCATCTCCACCTCCTATATTGTGGCGGGCGGTGCTAGCTTCGTACCCCATCGCGAGCGAGACGAGCTCAGCAGCCTGCTGGAGATGGTCAGCGCGCTGGGAGTCGGGGTGCGTCAGCATCGCGCTCTGGACGTAGTGCGGCGCCGACTTGCATAGACACTGGAGCACGCACTGCACCGAGTTGCCGAAGCACTCGGCTCGGCTACGTAGACCAGAAACTGGTAGTGTTCCGGCCACATCTTGCTCGGGTCCTACTCCTGGGACATCAGCTCAATGCCCTTGGCCGACGGCATCGGCGTCATGTACAACATGAGCATGTTGTTCATCACGTATTCGAGCGTGTTCGACACGGCCGTCCACCCAGGCAGCATCGTATCGAAATAGATGAGTACCGTGCCGCCCAGCTTTCCACTTAGCGCGAGGATCTTGAGCTCCTCCGGTCAGTCTCCACCGCCCATCTGTTGCGCGGCGCCGAGTCGCTGCAGGAACCGCAGTCCCAACGACTTGAAAGCAGCACCGACCCCAGCGTACGTCTCCTTGCCTGAGCACCGCGAGAACCGACGTGATAGCGCTCATTCGCGACTCCGCGTTGATGACGTTCCCTGACAAGGACAGTGAAGTATGCGTGTTTGTGGATGCACGACGAGATGGCTATGCTATCGTTCAGACCCACGTTGCTGAGTGGAGTGAAGCTTTAAGCGTGGAGCAGCAGGACCGTCGCCTGATCATCTGCAATGGAGGGATTTTTCGAGTTCGCAATCTCGCTGGCCGATCATTGACAAAGAAGCATATCCGGTTGTGTAGACGTGCCAGGTCTTGAGCTATGTGCTTCAGCGTACCAAGGGTTTTTGCTTATTCTGTGACAACGCCAACCTTATCTACATATTTGCGCCTACTGTGGAGCTGAAGAAACACGTCCAGATCGACTCCAGCAATGGGCGATGAACTTGTGTGGCGTGCGCTACTTCATTGAACACATTTCAGGATCGACCAACCTCTGGGCGAATATCGTGTCCCGATGGCACGCGTCTCCTACTGTCACAGGGGGTATCATTCGCATGCGACGTGATAGCCTTCCGCCTGTGTAGCCTCTCGCAGCTACGTCGTCTTCAAGACCCCGAGTTTGTGTTTCCTACGCTGAATGATGTCCGTGAAGCATAAGCGAGAGCAGTCCGATACGGTCGGGCTGGTCTCCGAGATTTCTCCAACGAAAGAGATAGGGTGGTGATGATAGAAGGCAAAGCATTGATCCCGTCTGCGGCGAACGAGTTACTGGCACGATTGTTTGTCGTAGTTCACTGCGGCGCACAAGGTCACCGTGGTCAAGGCGTAATATGGAAGACACTGGATAGCCGATTCCATATACCGTTGCTGGCGAAGAAAGAGTCGGGGTTTATTCGGAACTGGCTCTTGTGCAAACACGTAAAGGGATCAATGTAGATTCCACGACCATATGTACCCACCTTCACCGTCACCAAACGTATTGAGGCAGTCCACTACGAAATTCTATCCCTAGGCGAGGGGTATGAAGACAACGCGTATGTGCTAGTGATCAACGATCCACTGACACACTACTGGGAGCTGTTCCCCTGCGCGTCACCTACAGCTCTTATGGCAGCTGAGTCACTACTGGAATGGTACAAACGTTTCGGGTGCCCTGGTATCCTGATGTCCGATCAAGACTTTCATTTTCGAAATAGAACTGTGGAATTGCTGTGCTCTTGGCTCAAGATTGAACAGCGATTCGCACCCGAGTATTCCCCTTGGTTGAACGGAACGGTGGAACACCTCAACAAGGATATATAAACAGGAGATGCGGGTGCCTCTAATCAAGCACAGACTGTGACACAAGGCAACTCAGGATTTTCGCCTACGCACTGCCTTCACACGATCGTTTTCGTGTGATTTCTATGGAGTTCTATTGGGAGACAGGGGGTATGGCTTGGCTTTAATCGTGCGACGTGGATGTCGACTGGGAGAGACATGCGATTTATGGAAAGATCTGCCGCCTGGTCGCAGATGGGCCCAATCGGGTGGAAGTGTGACATCGGACGGTGCACACACAGAATATCAAAAGTACACTACGTCCAGCCACCGGACTTTCCCTTACGACGAGTGTCTAATTTCTGACGGAAAGTGCCTCAGGAGAATGTATCCCTGGGAGCACCTCATCTTGATGTGATCTGAGCGACGAGCATAGATCAAACACCAATATTATATATGTCCCGCGTCCGCGAACCGTGCGCTGGAAGCATATAACCACAAGTCACCAAGAAGGAGATCAAGCAAGTGAAGTCAAAGAAGACCAGATGCTGAATCCTGATTTCTGACGTCTGAGTTCTGTATGAATTCTGACTTGAGTTCTGAGTTCTGCAGGAATTCTGACTTGAGTTCTGAGTTCTGCAGGAATTCTGACTTCAGACGTCTGAATGTCACATGAATTCTGACCTCGGACGTCTGAGAACCCTATACTGAATCCAGGTGAATTTCAGACGATGGAGCCATTACGTAATCAAGAGCGTAATCACGTCTGCAATCAAGTGACACACAACTTGAACTACCGAAAATCCAGTAGGGATGTCGAGTCAACACTTGGACGTGTACAATCGAAGATCGCCACCCATACTCAAGCCAAGTGATCTACCCCAAGCATCGTGAACACAAGTGTGTTTGTGAAGCCAGTCAGTAGAGAAGAGAAGGAGAGAGAAGGAAGATAGTCAAACTTATGCCAACAGCAGAGTTCATTTTCCCCTGTAGCGCGCAAGTGACTTTGGCCAAGCCTGTTGAGGACTCGAGACTACGACCGCGAGACGCTAAGGGCACGTCGACCACCAAAGGGCGGGGTCGTCTGTGTAGCTCCACCAAACTCAAGTCCAGTTAGGTGGTGACCAGAGGCGCCTTGTGCATCGTGGAGTGACCCACCTATTCCATAACCTAGTTGAGTCGCTAGTTTGCTGGTGTTTTGTCCATTTCATATTCCCTGGGCGTTACGGGTGACTGACTAGCAGTTATCCCCCGAAATTGGTAGTTAGCTGCTGTGTGAACCGATTGATATTGGTTGTTTTCTCTCTTAGAGAGTGATGCGCGTTGTGTAAGGGTATTCAGACGGACTAGGCGTCTGGATTCTAACCCCAGTTGACCTAGTGTAGTGACCCACCGTCCAAGGGTCGAAAAGAATAAGTGACGGTTGTATATTTGTGCATTTATAACTCTGTAGTTGTTGGTTGTCGTCTAGGGATCGGTGTCTGGATTTGTGATATTCAGACACTTGTTTCTCACTCTTGATTTCTGACTTCTGCCTCCCGCCGTTGAAGGTGCATCCTGAAGTGGACGTACACTCGATACTACTTCGAGGCTAAACTCGGTGGAGCGCCGTTCCGCCGCAGACANCGAATTCAGACGTTATCTGTTGACTCTCAGTCTACTCTGGGCCCAAACTCAGAGCTATCTGGGCTGCGCAATACACATCTGGGCGAAAAAGGTTTCATCGACCTCGCCACAACTGATTTTCATTAATGGAGTTACCTGCTGCCTGTTGTGCCGAACCCGAACTAGACACCTCTACGCTCGCGTGGAAGACACTCGCCGGTCGAGATATTTACTGGGCTACTAGATCCAACGGCACTGGACACCATAGTACGGACCTTTCAGGAAGTGAAGAGGTGTTGACAAACAACTCGAAGAACACACGAGCTTTCGGGACACGATGCGAGCCTCACTCCATGGCCTACACAAGGAAGGGCTTGATAAGAAGGAGCGTAAGCGACTGCAGGACATGGCGGCGCACAAACGCATGGCGTGCAACGTTAATGTCAGTGACTTTGTTTTTTTGTCCCGCGTCGACCAAGGTCTGTCCGGCAACAAGTTACTCGGGCAATGGGTGGGACCGTTTGAGATCGTTTGTACCCGACTCCACTCCTTCGTCGTGGAGGACGTGGCGACGGCGCGTGAATTCGAAGTACGCGGAACTCGTCTTCAATTCTATGCAGAGAAGGACTTCAATATGACTGCCAAAATTCTGGAGTTTACCACTCAGCAAGGCATAGTGCTTGGAGTCGAATCAATCAATGACCACCACTACAACACTGTGCTCGGGCTAATGGTGTCGTGGTGTAGCCTGCAAGCAGTTGGTGACTCCTAGGAACCACTGGTTGATATGCTGAAGGACGTGCCCGATATGGTCTAAGAATTAGTTCAAGACGTTGACGACCCTGAGCTGCAGTAGCAGTTGTTGTAGCGCAATCAAACTTTGAAGGGAAACGTCACGGAGATTAAGTTTATGCTCGACTGAAGCGTCGAGACGCGCTGTCGTCATGATGACAGCGTAGCTCTAGCCTAGCATGACGATGCCTTGCCGTTCAAAACGATACATGAGGCAATCGACATGGTGGAGGCTGCTAAGACAGCCTGTCATGAGCGTGAGGATCTCAGCAAAGCTCACGTGCTGTTACTTGACTTTACAAAGGCCTGTGACTCGTTGAACCGCGAGTTGCTGGTGGCTGTAATGGGAGCCAAATGGTTTCCGCCGAATTTTTGCACCATGATACGAGTGATCCATGCTGGAACGACAGTACACTTCATAGCAAATGAAGAGCTCTCAAGGCTCATCACGGTGGTCAGCACTATCCAACAAGGATGCCCGCTGGGTCCACTATTGTTCATCTTCGCTGTCGATCTGCTGTACGACCCAATCAGCAACAAGACCGGATTGATGAACATTTGAATCAACGTCGAGCAGACGGACGAGCAGTTTCTGGTGGAAGGATACGCAGACGATACCGTCATCGCCATCGAGCATAGCTGGATGCAGGGGATGACCATCGGGACGGTCAAACGATTTTCGGCCGTCTCGGGGCTACTTCTCAATCTAAAAAAAGGTGCATCCATCCGTCTGGGGAAGCCCAAGGAAGACGACCCCCCCCCCCCCGGGTGGACCTAATAGCAAGGTGACTAGCGAAAGCGTAGTGGCGGATATTCATAGCATGTGCTACTTAGGCAACATTACTGGACAGGGAGACACGCCCACAGAGGCTTGTATCAAGGCCTTGGCTCCGTTACGGGTGCGTCTCGCCCTGGCTGACGTTAAACTAATACGGTGAAGAAGCGGACAGCAAATGCCGCGGGTAATTATAATACCCAAGTTGCTCTGCGTGGCCAGACACGCGTGACCAACGGAACAGCTTTTCAAACAGGTAGACTGGAGGATTCGAAGTTACGTATGGACAGCTGGCTTTGCGATGCTGGACCAGGCCCAGGCCGGTAGATACATGTCCCAGTAGCGGAGCTGCAAAGCGGCGAAGGCGGTTTGGGGGTTTCGAACACAAGGGCTGAACTGATGGCGCTGAGCGCAACGGCAGTCAGGGATTGCGCGCTACCGGACAGCAGACAGAAGTTGGTAGGCAGCGGCGTACTCTAGAAGCAGGAGCTGGGATCGACAGACCCAGAGGTACCAGTCACCGTCCCAATATGCGTGGGGGTAAAGCCGCGACGAACAGATTCGTTCTCCTCTTGTATGCGCGCACGCCGAGCATTTCCGCTCTTAAAAATGATGCACGACGTGTACTTGTTTCCGTACCAGTCACCAAACATCATTACAGTAGCTTTATCTGTGCCCTTTACCCAAACTGTCTTTGCACCCTTGGTGTTGACTGCCTTACGAGGCAGATACTCAAAGAAGATGACTCCAGGATGCATATATAGTCTGGTTAGTACACGTTCCCAAGGAGTACCGATGCACCTGAAAAACCTCACTACCCGTTTCATCAGCGCTCAGATTGAAAGCTTGCGTGTTCGCATGAACCGACGCCTCCATGAGTGTGATGCCTTGAAGATAGCTTGAGAGAGGCCTTCATCGGCTGCCACCTCCAGAGCTTTGTACTTCCGGAAATATGCAGCCCATGTTTATAAAGGAGGAGGTGAACTCATAATGGGGTCCAAGCCTGTCTAATACCTGCTGTTTAATATCCGTGTGCGGAGCACGCGGTGTTAAACCCAGGACCAAACAATGCTGTTCTACCAAGCGGAGACGAAGTTTGCTAGCCGCAGCGGGCTTGGGGTTCTGTCGCCAGCGAGCGGAGCAAGCCGCCAGGGTCTCTTGGGACCACGCGGGGCGTGTAGCATGGTGATATGTTGAAGCCCATGCCATCCGTTCTCACCTTTTTACCTTGCCATTTCGATAACGTACGAATATCAAAAACAAAATTAACTCAAGTGTGCGTCAAACAGAACCAATTTAGAAAACATGGGCTGTATCGCCAGCGTTTATACTTTAGCATCTGAGACAAAACAGGACACCCGTCTTTGCGCATTGAGTTGATCCACACGACGATAGCATCCTCAGCTTCACTCGAGAGAATATTCCATTGATCGCTGTAGCTAAGATTCTTTAGCTGACCCTTTCTGCCTTCACACACCGCAACAGTACGTTCTTCTTGCGTTTTATTCATTTGAGATCTGTTTCTGTTTGTGCAGCTTTTCAGCCCCAGTGCAGGACGGATAGTAGTGATCGATGGCTTAGCTTACTGAGTTTCCAGCAGCCAAAAACTCTAGGAGGAGGCGCTTGTGGGTATAGTTGACAGATCCTGTGTTGCACTTTGGCTTCTTGCTGGTTCCGGTGGTGCGAGGTCTACTCATGGCGTTTTCAGCAATGAGGCCAAGTAGACTGGCAGCATGAAATGCAGTAAATAGACTGTCGAAATGGCATTTTAGCTGTGAGAGAGCGAGAGGTTCATGAACGTCTATTTACATTATGTGCAAGATGTCTGAACTGTCTTAAGCCAGGAAATAAGCGCCTGTTCTGGTAACTTGTCGTGGCTGGCCTCCATGTGAGCCGGAGGTCCTCTAGAGTCTTGAGTGAATAATTCAAAACAGGCGGGGGGGGGGGGGGCTAGCACATCGAACTGCTGTGTCGGCCCCTCGGTTTTTGCGCAGTACCAACGCTGTAAGGTGACGGATCGCTGTTTTCCAGATGCGTACTACGCTGAGAGAGACTGTGGGTTTCTCTTCTCGAAACCTACTGCATTTTGCTCGGACCATAGAAATGTTTGGAAAATTGTACTCAACAAGACCACAGCCGTTTCCACTCGATACCTAAATATATAATTACGATTTGATTTTACCTCCTCGGCATCATCTAGAAAGCGGTCATGTAGTCATTGTCACTACTTTGGTGTTGTGACTGATGCTTGACAATTCGCACAGTTGAGGAGCTGTCGAGAAATTGCTTGGAACGACGCTCGTTCTCCAGTCTAATGGCCGAACAGCTTCCCCCAGAACGTTTGTGCATTCAAGCACTCTCAGAAGATATGGACTATTGTTTACTTCTACCCCTTGCAGTTTTGGGGCTCCCAACAATCCCTTGGAGGAAGGTGGACATCCAGCCAGCTGAATGGTTACTCTCCACGTCGTTGATGTCCGCTGGTTTGGGTTGCACGTATCTAGGTCTTCCAGGACAGATTCCGTGGTGATTTCGAACTTTAGATAGGCGGCTATACGCTCTATCGCTTTGAACCAGGTGAGGTGGTACAGCATTACAGTGTACTCGGGTCGCTATTGCCATTGCCGGCGCCCAGGGCCTTGTTGACGTGTCCAGACTGACCCGCGTCCTGGTTGGTGCGCGTTTCCCAGGGTGTAGACGCTACCTCTGAACGGAATTTGCACATCCTGTTGTCGAACTGCGGTGTTTCTGGAGAAGAAGAAAACATCGATGGTCCTCGTCGAGCGATTGTCAGTGATTGTCTGTGTCAGTCCTAGCACTCGATGGATCACAGGTAAACTGACCCGTGCCAGTTCTGCTGACTCAAGAATCGTCTCTGAGATAACGTTCGTGGCCTGTCGACTGATCAGTATCCCTCTCTCTCTTCCGAGGTGGAGGCCTAGCTGCCCTTCCACCTGCACCTGTACACTGTTGTATAAGCGACGGTGTTCCTTGCTGTCCATCACCGACCGGAGGATGTCAGGCATCCGACGTCAAGCAAGGTGCCCCTCAGCGATGCCTACAATAATACGCTATTCTGCGTTCGTGCCTTCGCGAAATTGGAGCTTGCCCGCGCTCGCCATTCGTTCCGTACACAGTGCCTTGACTGCCATCACTTCATCCTGCAAAAACCTCCCGTGGTCAAACATAAAGTCTTCATACACGGGGCCTGCTGGTTCTGTGGCGCTGCCCGCCCATCGTCTATGTTTGACTGTGCGCGCCCACAGCTTGAGGACTGGCGCCGAGGTCCACTTATGTCGACTAGTAAGCTTGCGTATGATCTCCGTTAAGACCCATTTCGTTACCAGCCGTTCCTTGCATATTGTTTACGGTAGAGGTTTCCAGTCCGCGAAAGTGCCCGGGCTCTTCACGAAGACCTGCTCAAGTAATCCGAGTAAGCTTGCTGTTTCGAGGTCCTGAACTTTGGGAAGCGCATCCTTTCCGCTGGCAGATCTTTCTTTAGTATCGGCATTGCCGAGTACTCCGTCGCGAAGAGCTTTCGGATCGTCGCTCGCCAGGCTTCCACTTTCCCGATGCCCTGGGATTCTTCCATCTCCTCCACGAGAGCGTCAAAGATTTCGTCCGGGGCACTAGCTGTGGACTAGTCGGCGGCTGCGCAGACCCTTCTGGCTTGGCCTGCTGCTCCGGCGTTCCGTCAACGATGCTGCTCCCGTGATGTTCCTCTACACCTGGAACACCTGTGACTGAATCCACTGAGTCGTCCTGTGCTTCCATGACGCTAGCTAGACCTGTGTTTCCTTCACAAGGAAGTATTGACTCCAGTCGTGCCAGACTGTCCTTGATTGGCTTCATCGGGTGATCCCGATCCGAAGTCCGTTGTCCACTTGCCCTGCTGGGTTGAGGTTCGCCTCGATGGCTAGCGGGCTTGGGTGACCCAGGGAGCGGCGGACTTTCTCCTGGTCGGAGTGGAGGCACCCCTCACCACCATCCGGAGCAGGGATCGGAATTAAATATTGCAGTACAGTAATTAACTCTACCTGCCTAGGGTGATGAGACAGAAATTCGTAAACGCCTCCAGAGCTAAACAAAATCCAATTTAACTTCAGCAAATTTATACGTATCCTTGAGTACATCTTGGAAACTAATCATTTGGAATGGGGCACCTTGTAAAGTACAAAAATTACGGCTATGGCGAAAAAATGCTAGTGCAAAATCGCCGTATGACATTGTTTTGGAAGTCAAAAGCGGTTGTTCCTGCCCAAACCCATGCGCGGTAATCTATCAGGCTCCTTTGGGTATGAAATTTTGTGTATTGGTGGCGAGAAGCCCAGTTTGTTTGGTGGGTAAACTGATCTCTTGGTCGCTCAAGGAGCTCGCAAAGTTAGCCATTCGTGAGCTTGGACTGTGTTGCAATCGCTCTAACTTGGGCTCATTTCCAATCTGTCGCGGCATTGTAAAAGCACATGATCACCCTTTATTACGCCCGGCCTCGGATGTCCACTGGGTCAGTCGTTCCCATCGAGCTGGCGATTGAGCGAGTGTGTAAGCCGTCGTTCGGTCAAGGGTTGGCTCCATGCATGTCATATACGAGTCTCCGATGATCGCCTGCGTCGCTGCCGGGAGATTTTCGTCCCGCAGCACCCTTGCGATGGCTGGGGTTTGTTCTGTAAACACCTCAGCTACGCCCCCACGTGACGATGTGCTCCACTGGACACGTCTTTGCTTCGAGTTCCGGGTACGGTAGAAAAGCAAACACGTTGCGCATGGCAAGGTGGTTATCGAGCATCCAGTCATAGAATGCACTTACTGGCGGCTTCTGTTGTTGTTTCACCGGAATGTCAAGAGATTCTCGAAATAAAGTGCACCAGCGGACAAAAGCTTCGCGATTCGACCCTAACATCAGTTCCATCAACGGTCGATCCTCGTCCTTGACGTAGACAATGTCCTTGGCGCTGAGAATCCTCTGATATGCACTATCCACCGCCGGTCCTGTTGCCACCTTAGCATATCGCGTGGGGTGGGGTGTCGTATCGTCGGCTTCGTTGTTCTCCGCCGCTGCATAAGGATCCACTCCGTACTCTTCATGGATTCGTTTTTCCTCCGCCTGCAATAGGTCATTGACGTCCTGAATCAACGTATCGCGGTCTAGTGTGGGTATGCCTCTCCTCGCATGCACCACGTCTAGTCGATCTCGATTCAGCATGCGTTTACACAGGACGGCGTTAACCCGCTCAGAGTCGTCCAATGTGTCAATCGCGTGCATGTCCAATGATTCATCTTCCTCCGTCAGCAGATCAATTGTGTCCTTCCACTGATACACGTCCGGTAGGCTTGCCGCGTACTCTCCATCCTCCTCCGCTTGCCACCGGACGTATAGGTCACCATGACCCACTCCGTAGAAGTGACGCTCATGGCGACGAAGAACCAGGAACGTGGGCAGCACATGGAGTTTCCAACACGTTCGGAGATAGTCTCCTGCCGTCCGATCTGGTAGTGCCTCGACGTAGCCACTTTCGGGGTCAATCCCGTTCGCCAGTCGGTAGTCTTTAAGTGTATCGTTCAACCTGCGCAACTTCCGACTCCGTCACATCTAGCACCAGCAGCGGCTCCCGTAAGAATTGTGCCATCGCACGCAATTCATGCGTGCCAGCCCAGTATTCCATCGGCTGGTATGAGTCCACATTCCGTACCTTTGCTTCAGCGTAATGCGCGAACAAGCCCACCGTCGCCGCAGCCTTGGATTTTTGTCGCGGTTGGGATGGGTATACCCGAGTGCATTCATCTATCGGATCCACCAGCCCGAGCTCCACATCGTTACGCAAATTCGCCAGCATACAGGAGTATATTGTTCCCTTCATCTCCGTGGCCATCTTTACGACTGCCTTGGTCGTTTTCAAAGCACCCAGTGGATGGTTGTTTGTTGCTGCAAGCAGCACTAAATATGCGCAATGCCCGTTCGCCGATACCTCCACCTCGTGCCCGTTGAAGCTTCGTAGCCATTGCCCAATTTGAATAGGTAGATCATTGTCACCAACGTCACTGCCCACACGGCCCCGGCCCATGGTGAACTCCTCTTGAGTGTCCGGCGTCACTGGAATCAGCTCGTCCTGGCTGTGTTCGAGCCACGTTATTTCTCGGACTTGCAGCGTGAGCATGGGCGGGCTTGAACCGGGTCCCCCTCCTTGTCTAACCCCCTCGTGCCTCACAAACGTGGATAAGCTAGTCTGCACGTAGCCTTGTTTACCGTCCTTTTCTGCCTCCTGCATACTGAGGCCGGCCCGATTGGCATCGCGCAGTCTCTTCCGTCGCACCTTGTTAGCGAGCGCCGATTTTGCCATATCGCCTTCACTCCTTCTTCTGCCTGTTCGGTTAGATCGGTGGTCCTAGGCTTGATCAGTGCCCCCGGTGGCTCCATGGTTGCTTGCGTCACTACCTGCGTCTTACATGGCACGATCGCCGTGGCCGTGGCCTTGCCCTCTTGTGACACCGTCGTGCCCCCAACTCCGGACCGATGAGTACTCCCTCTGTGACTGTGCGGCGTTGCGGTGTGGTCCGCGTGCAGAATGTCACGCTCCTTCAGATCTACCGCTAGTCTGTCGTCATTGTCAATGTCCATGTCCTCATGGTCCCCATCGTCGTCCATGTCGGCGATGGCTCGGTAGTACCCCTTGGCATCATTGGGTTGGAATGTCGCATAGCGCGTCGCCGAGCGCTTGCCAGCCCCGTGAACCTCCGCTCTCTTTGCTGCTGGACGCCCCATAGTCTTGGTCACTGGGGCCGGTGCCGGGATAGCCTTGTTGCGCTTGTCGGCTCCCTTCGCACTCACGGTTAGAGCGTTCTGCTTTTCTGTATCGGCCGCCTTGGTGTCCTGCTGTTTCTGCTCCTTCGCTTGGCTTTCCCCCCGCTTCGCTGTTGCCTTGGCCCCTTTAGATCGGTGGACCGTGTATCCTGCGTGATCCACCTCCAAGGTCGTCTCTGGTCCGCCCTGTTCTGATACAGGAACATGCGCGTGCACCTGCGTCATTCCTGTCGTGGCGGTCAGCTGCTCGTGACCCGATGCCAATCGTTCTACCCCAGTACTCTCCATATGTTGGAGTTGCCCTTGCGGCTGGTCATCCGTATCGCCTTGGTGCTTTTGCAGTGCCGCCAGCAAGCTATCAATGCTGTCGATTTCGAGCTCCTCGCTGGGTACTGGCTGCACCCTGGTGATCCCGTCGGTATAAGCCCTCGTGAACCGGTTGCGCACTGACTCCAGTTTAACCTCCGCAACCTTGAACTTACGCATTCCATGCCTGGGGCTCAACATCTACCACACGGACGGCGCAGTTGAGTCTGGAAGTGATGCACCGTGATGCTACACCCGTCCAAGCTTTTTGGAATACGTCCGCTAACTCGCCCGGACAAGCCACTTGCGCAAATCGCACGGTATGGTACCGGTTGTCATAAAACTCAGTTTTCGTCGCACTCGCGTACTCAACGTCCAGTAGCTTAGCTCCGGCAAAGTGCTGAAAGGCTCTCGTGATTGCCACCGATCCCAGTGTGTCCGCCCCGTACACTCTGACTGCATATTGTATCTCAAGTTGGGCTGGACTGAAAGTGCCAGCATCCTGCTGCCCTGGCTTCCGCTTAGTGTCGTGGAGCAATATCACCGCTTTCTGGGACCGCAACGCCTTCCCGACCCATATATCAGCATCGTGTCTTGAGTAAAACACTATGTGTAGCGTGTGAAGTCCGTCGTAGACCAAACGTTTCACGTCGGCTTGAAATTTTCTCATCATGGCTGCGTCTACGGTTCTGTCAGTGTTTGCTTGGAATATTTCCCGGAAGATGTCCGCGTGTGGCACTTGACGGGCCAGTCTCACCGATGGTGGTAAATTGGCTGTCAATGCCCCATTAAAGTGTTCCTCGTGATAGTCCTCCAACATTGCCCGGTGTTGCCCGACCATTATTTCCTTGATGAAGTTGGGGGGATGCGGTAGTCCGAGCCGTCCTGCCAGATAAGCGACCAGCGTCTCGTTCTCCGCATCTGTCCATGCTCTCATGCTGGTATCACAGCATGCCTTCGCTGGAGCCAGCGCCATCATCCGCATCGCTTGTTCATCTGCCGTCCATTGGCGTTCGTCTCCCATTCCCCACGTTGTCATGATCGTGGCCATCAGTTGTTTCTTCTGTAATGGGTTCCAAATGCCGGCTAGCATGTGAGAGTTGCGTGCCTGCTCCTTCCTCGGCGTGTTGTTCCTGCTCCGCATGTGCGCCTTGACCTTGTCACCCCACGTTGGGCCGCAGTCGTGTCTGCTGCAGGACGCGTCTCTCTCTCCCTCGTGACTCCCGCTGTGACCTTATCAGCACCGTCGATCCCCGCTACCTTTGCAACCGTGGTGGCCTGACGCCGCTGGTGCGTGATTGCGCCAGTTGCTGTCCCAGGTAGCTTGCCGCCTCCGTCGTGCATGCCTGCGCTTTCGACCTCCGTGACTTCTGCGGCGGCACCTCATCCGCAGCAGCCCCCGCCAGCGGAAGCTGCCCTGTTCGTCATGTCGTGGGGTATACTGAAATCAAGTATAACCCCCTTCGTGCGTTCGAGTTTCCTCCAACCAATGCTCTGTCTTTCTATCCGCCTATCTCCTGTGCGCGATTTTGCAGAGTGGCCATCCGTCGTTGTGGTGATGTCGATGGGTGACTGACGGGGGTCGCCACACGTGAGGTAGTGCTTGGCTCACTCCGCCGTCGATCCAGTCCTAGGACACCCGTGACATCAACCAGCACGGCATTTCCCGTGGGTGCCGCATTGGTGAAAATGGCTGGGTGAAGATAAGTATAAAGTATAATAATGTTCCACCAAACGCACCACAATTTAATAGTCGAGAGAAAAATGAGAAGTGATTGATTTTGTGAGTGTTGACTGAGTTGCTGGCACTTCAACGTCCTGATACATCTTGGTAGTGGTATGGATCAACATCAGGGGTGCGAGCTGGGTCTGTATGTTGAAATATTCCACGCCTGCTATAACGATTTAACCACCCACCTGCTGGCAGTGTATCAATGAAGCATGCTGTAGACGATGCACGCGAGCGTTGACATAGCCTCGAGCGATCGCTGTCGCTCGTACGTCGTATGCTCTACCGAACGGGTCAGCCTCGTGGGCGTCGGGGCTACCTGGGCTATTGTGGACATCAACGCATCGAGCGAACTAACTCTCATTCTGCTATCCCGAGCCTTCATAAAGTCTGTGAACGCTCTCGAACCCCCATTTGCGTGCTCGAAAGACGGAGTGTGCGACGATTCGCTGCGACGCTGCAGATGTTCTTGCAACTTTCCATGAACTGGGGCTGTTACTTCGCCATCCCTTCGAGGAGACCCTCGAGTCTGTCAAGTCACTCGGAGCTCGCGATGCTGGAGTCGTGACTGCTCCTTCAGTGGGCATCGGACGCGCCGCTGTCCGAGTGCGTCCCCTCGAACAACTCGAACGGGTCTGGAGACACGTTCAGCTTGTGCACGTCGTGCGCCGGGCTTGGCCGTTGTGAGGTATTGTCGGAACCTATTGAGCTCATTTCCTTTTTGCAGGTGTGGCTTGAGCTCTACAAGGTAGTTTGAAGACTGACGTATTGATTCGATATGTAAGGCCACTCGCCCGATGCTCTTCATGTAAGCCTTGCTGGAGAAAGTCTCCTACTTGATCTTCGAAGCCAAAATACTGCAGAGAACGACTAACGTTGGCAAAAGGTGCCGCGTACTGAGCTTCGTAGCCCGAATGTTGTCCGACTAAGTGTGCCGTAAGGTTGGAGTATCCAGAGCCCGCAACTTGCTTGCGGTCGGAACCGCACAGGTTGCATCGCAATAGACCTTGGCCTTGAATGGTGAAGAAGAAGGCAGTGATCAGCTTGTTGGCGACCATTGTAGCTTGCGGGAAATGGCGTTGTGAACTCCCAAAGGCCTGGACCTTGCTGAGGGACCCATGAGTGAATCTAAACGAGTGCGGTTAGCCAGTCAACCTTGCTAACACGAATATGGTGTGGCGTACTTCACTACTGATGTCATGGGAGCTAGGACATGACGCCATCGTGTGGGGATTTGTCGGTGGAACATCGGGCTACTTTTGCCGTATTTATTGTCAAGATTGGGGGTGCGGATATACCCACCGGATATCGGTATGGCAGAGTGTAAAGCCGATATCAATACGCTCTCTGCTGCGGTACCATTATCACGACAGTTGCGCTGTGAATCCTGACGTGCGTGACCAAAACAGGGACAGAATTAGCTTCCCCACGGTAACTTACGAACCTTGAAATTTAGGGAAATGAGCGAGTGGTTCAGAAAAGGAAAGAGGGAGGAAAGCAGAAAAGCAGGCGCAGCAGACGGCTACTGCGGTGGCAGCGGCGATCAGTATGTCGCTCCAGCAGGACAGGAAGGCTCCCCAGACTACGGACATGGTGCAGTCACGCCTGTGTATCGTATGCCGACACGTGGCAGTGCTGACTAACCCTCGTGTATCACAATCCACTAATTGCTTGCTCCAGGCGACAGTTAGCGATACGCCCACCCAGCAACCAGCGCCAGACGCTCAACAGGACGGAGATGATGAAGGCGAGGATGCACCCCCGACTCAACTCGCCCACCGATACGGCGGCGATGATGCAGTGACCGGCGGTGATGTGGAACCTCCGCAAGAAGACAAGAAGACGAGGCTGCCGACGATGACCCTGCCCAGCAAGCTGAAGAAGATGGAGCTGCTGGTGGTGGCTTGCAATATGGAGAGGACGACAGCGCTCCGCTGCCAGCCCAACAACCCCGTGGCCGCCCCCAGCAAGAAGACGACGCAACGGACGACCGACCACGTGAAGGCGTAGCAGCACCGGACGCCAAGGGGTAGCGTACCCACCTGAAGTGAAGTTTTTCGACTGAAGTCGCGGAGAGTCTCGAGCGGAAAAGAGGCTTGTGAGAGCCTCGTAAAAAGCGTCATGCATTTGCCATTGCGAAGGCCTCTATGCCGTTGCATGATAGTTCCAGTGGGGACGCGTCGGAAGAGGAGTACAACGCAAACAGAGGCGTGTACGATGAAGAGGATGACGACTACGGAATTTCCCTGGATCTTGAGCAGCAGGAGGTGTCGCTGGAGTTGGCTGAACTGTTCGGATGTAATCCGGTACCAGACCCACCACACAAGGTACCGGACGATACAGAATCCGGTGGAGTAAATGAGCGTGTGAGTCAGAATCAAGCCGGTGGAGCTTGAGAGTATTCCGGGCAGCGACGAAACGTGCAGTGAGGAAGATGCAGCAATTGCTGCTCTCGAAGCTTCTCGTGACCGTGTGATGGAGGACGAAGGGGCCTTCATGGAGGGTTTTGACCGTACGTTTGACGACTGGGATGCGTTCTTTGCGGCGTTGAAGACTCACAGCAAGGACACGTTCCAGCTGTTGTCCAAGCGAACGTCGTACAGCTCTACGCTGCGGAACCAGAAGCTGAAAGCAACCTGAATTGTCGAGACGGATCAACGGATGCTCCCAGCTACCATGCCCTATTATTCACTCACGTTGATGTGCACGCACGGTATCAAGCATCCAAAGAAGGGCAAAGGAAAGCGGCAGCGGAAGATAATTGGATTCCTAGATTGTGAAGCCAAGGTAAAAGTGCTTTCGAAGCGCGATGGCAAGGGTGTTTGGAAAGTATCAGTGTCGTGGGAAGGCTACAACAACCATGTGAGAAGTGCGGACCTCTATCGCTACTCTTCCGAAAACCGAAGGATCACAGACCCGGACGTGCTGTTGGACGTGCAGATAATGAAGAAGGAAGGGCCGTCCGCAAAGGGCATTCTAAGGGCATTCTTCAACACCTACGCGAGAAAACCGGTACGACCTTGTGGCTGCGCTGGATAATGCTAAGCTACTCACTCTCACTACTTCGGTGTGTATAGGTAAAAGCACAGACCTGCGCGATGTTCACAACCTGATCGCGTCGATAAAACGGGAAAACAGATAAGGCAAAACAGACGAAGAGCGCAGTGTGGCGCTGCTGCGTGAGTTTGCCAAACGGATGGCAACTACTCGGCAGCAATATCGATGAACAACTCATCCGATCTTGTTCACGCCGTGTGCTTTCAGACTGCACGCCAGAAAAGACTGTTCAAAGCGTTCCCTGAGGTTATCCTGGTTGACACAACACACGGGACCAACAAGAATTACTACAAGCTTTTAGTATTCTCGTCAACGACGTGTTCGGGAAGGCAGGTCGATTCTGTACAACATATTGTACCATATCTGGAGTTCAGATACCGGATGTTCTCTCACACACTGTGTGCGCGTTTGATTTCAGGGTTAATACGTCCAACACTCACTTGTTGAGAGAGAACCAAAAGAGAAACTATCCTTCTGTCTGCAAGAGTTCAAGGAAGCTAACTCTGCGTGGGAAAGCATACGGGTTATCGTGACGGACAAAGATTTTTCGGAGAAGGACGTGCTGGCGGAGGCGTTTCCCTACGCTTGTCAGATACTATGCCAGTTTCACGTTATCGATTACCTTCGGAAACAGGTAGGCTTTGTTTAGGCAACTCATTCACGCGAACGTGTGGGTGATAGCTAAAGCGATGTTTGGATTCGATTACGTTGGAAGCCTCTGTAAACGTGAACCGAGCGACAAGAAAAATATCATAGGCGCCCTACAGTTGATGCTGAAGACCACCAGTGCGCAGGAGTACAATATTTACCATCGATACATGATGCGATCACTTGGTGGAAACAAGAAGGACCCTTTTTCGAGTACTTCGACGCTAACTGGGAAACATGCAAGGAGGAGTGGGTGGACTACCGTCGCGACAACATGCCGCATTTAAACAACCACACCAACAACCGCATCGAAAGCGGGTGGGGGGAAATAAAGCAGGTTGTGGGTCGAGAGGACCCGATTGCCAAGTTGATCAGCACGCTGATCATGCTGCAGGAATGGTCAGAAGAGCGATACATGAAGGAGTTCAAGACATTAGGTACCCGCCAGACCCCTGATGCTGCGGACACTGCTGATGCGGAGCTTGTCACGTTAGCCATTCAGCTGAGTCCACACTCATATCGCTTCGTCAGGGATCAGTATCAGTACGCATACGACGCAGATGCAGACTACGACGTTAGCACAAATGGGGCGAGAGCGGAGTTGCGCACTCAGAAGAATAGCGACGAGCACGCTGTCCACGCGATGAATATCAAAGTACGTCTATTTGGTGTCATTTGGTATATCCGGTAACATTCTGGGCGTCCGGTCCCAGTTGGACATCCGGTACTCGATCCAAACCCGAGCTCGCTGGCTAACGTTGTGTGTGTATGGTTTGTAGACGTTCCAATGCAATTGCACATTTATGCGAACTCTATTGCTGCCCTGCCGACATGTAATCTACTTCCGCAAGCACCGGGACTGCAAATCG
Source organism: Phytophthora pluvialis (assembly GCA_001314425.1). Lineage (NCBI taxonomy): Eukaryota > Oomycota > Peronosporomycetes > Peronosporales > Peronosporaceae > Phytophthora > Phytophthora pluvialis. The sequence continues at coordinate 16,638 of LGTU01000371.1, read as the reverse complement.
GCGATCCCACCTCCAAAGTTCTACACAGTACGACGGTCACTACTATCGCCCACAAACGACATTTCTACGGGTCCCGTAGACGTGGCCAGATCGCTGCGTACATTCAAGCGGGGCACGAATTCTTCGCGAGCGCTATCGCGAGGCCAAAAGTACACCGACGCGCGCGCTGTGTGCCAACAGATTGAAGGAAGCATGGCCGATCAAATTACTGAGGACTTCACCTCGATGTTCACGCTACTCCAGACAGTAGAGAAGCTTTTCCGTGCAGGCGAGGTGCGCAAACTTGCCGATGCAATAGCGGTGATCGAAAGTCAAGCACAAGAATCGGAGCCAAAGAAACAAAGGTAGGAGGCGGAGAGTGTTCCAGCTTCTACAGAAGTCAACATGCAAAATCTCAGGTTCTCGGAGTCAGTGTGAAAGACGCAGGCATCGAGGCGGAAGAAGACCAAAACTCAGAAGGTTCAGTCGCTGAGGTGTATCCGCCGCCGGGCAAAGCTTCTCGCTGCGGGCAAGGCAAAGACGCCTCCTAGGCTCGACGAGCTCGGAACCATCCTCTCGCAGCTTTATTGCTATGCTATAGCAGCTAAATCGATACGTGCTTCTTCATATGAAGATTACTACGCTTATGCTGCGGCAAATATTGTTGTACATGTGGAGGTGGAGCTTTTGCCACTGAAAAATGTAGTGGTGCGCACGTTGTACGGCGCGCCACCCGGTGGCCGGATTGCGAATGTGATTACATGGAAACAAGTGCAACGAGGATTACTACACATCGAACCACGCCAACGGAAATGGGAAGGAGATCGTAACAAATACGGGCTCAGGCCGCTAATTACGGCCCTTGTCACGAATTGCCCCACGATTCTCACGCGGCAATACGACTGCGAGGAAGTGCGCTTGCGGGCCGTACCAGCGGATCACCCACTCACGGCCACGGTAGCAGCGGACGGTGCACTAGACATTCAGACAAGCATTACGCACACAGTCAGGGGGTGCCCCGCACGCGAGAATTCCAGCGGATTGGGGTCCATCCCAGCGGATTTTCTCTTCCAGCGGATCAATCAAAACTCTGCGCGTTCCGCACGTCGATTCCAGCGGATTTGGAGGCCGGATCCGCTATCCGCTATCCGCCCGAATTTGAGCGGGTAGCGGATTGATCCAGCGGATTGAGTCGAAGCACNGAAGCACTTGCAATAGTACATATTACCTATGGGCACCTACGTGGGAGCTGGAACTGCACCCTGTCAGCGAACCCATCGTGATTGACATGCGGTCGTGCAAACTAGCTACAACCTTTATTTGTAAATGCATACACAGCTTGGAAACAAGCGGCGATGAGCTTCACTATCTTATGCGTGATCTCATGCACAAGCTGCAACGATGTTCCCCGGAATGGACGATGAGAGCCGCCTNTACATGGTCGAGCGATTCCTGCACAGAGAGGATGCGGACGGATCGGATGACTCCGGCTAAGGTGACCCGGACGGCCTAGCGTACTTGGACGACCCGGAGGACTTGGACGACATGGGCGACCCGGAAAACTTGGATGACACATTGCTTTCACATTTAATACACTCCCTTTACGTATATACGAAATAATATAATCTACGAGAGTGACATATAGCGGATAGAAGAGTGCATATTTTAGTGTTCCGCAAACCGTCCAGCGGATCGCTTAAAACAGCAGATGGGCCCAAACCAGTGGAATGACGAATCCGCTGGATGCAAACAGCGAATGTGCGGAACAGGGCATCAGACTTTGCTCGGTTCAACATCAGGGAGAGCTGGAAGCGGCGCTCATGCAGGCGGGATCGCCGAAAATACAAGTGCAACACGTGCACCCCCACCCGAAGGTGGCCAGGCAGGTGTGCCTATGGATGGCGGGCCGCCGCAGGGCCTACTCACGCAGGCATTACATATTTTATGTGATGCAGACTTCCCGCCGCAAGGGGCAGGAGCAGGAACGAAGGCGGGCGGACAAATGGCGGGCGAACAGCAGACAAGCGAATGAAGGCTTCAGCGTATTAGAATGGAAGCGGATCCGGCGAATAATTGGATTAGGACCGTGGGGGGAACAGCTCCTCTACCGCTTGAAATCTCGGTCGTATTCGATGTACGATGTGCGCAACAGCAAGCTGGGATGCCCGCATGAGGAATGCTTACATGAGGTAGATGTTGACATCTATCATGTCTTTTGGACGTGCCCTGCTGCGCGGACATTGAGGGAGGTCTTTTTCCATCAGCGGAAACACTTGGGGATTCACGACTCGGAAGTAGAAGCTGCTTGCTTTGGCCTACAACTGCCTGCGGTTCCGCAGCGGATCTGGGCGGTGGCAGCTGAGCGCAAAGCCCGCGTGACGGCACTGGATGGCACGCTGGACGACTGCATCACTGCGATCACCGAAGGATGTTGGCGGCTGGGAGCTGCGCTGTATCTCCATGGAGTCTGGCGCTGGAGAGTGCAGCACTTTGATGACACCAACAATGTCACCACGGCTCATCATACGATGGTACTCTCCAACAGACTCCGACAGGGCTACCAGACGATGCACTTGTATATACGTCCCGAAAGGAAACACGGCATGCTGATGGCGGCGGCAGACGTGGTGTCCAAAGTGCTGAGCCAGCCCGGGGTCGGATCACATAAGGAAATCAGCGCCAGCAGTGCTATATTCTCTTTTTCGACGGTGGGTCACGGGGAAATCCTGGCCCCGGCGGCGCTGGAGCGGTGGTGGCACGGATACTGGCGGCGGGCGGTGTCTACCAACTGGTATGGGCAGGCAGAATGTAATACGCGGCGCGAACGACAACCAACAACGTCGCAGAAAATCTGAGACTTCTCGCTGGCCTGACAGCGTGCAGACGTTATGGATACACACCTGTGCACGCCGTGGGCGACAGTGCGATGATCATCAGATAACAGCACAGACGGCGGCCGCCGAAAGCGGCGCACCTGAAGCCGCTGTACTGGCGGAGCAGACGGCAACTGGCGGGGGTCCAGGTGCTTACGTGGCAGCACCACCTCCGGGAATACAATAAAATGGCAGACGGCGTGGCAAATCAGGCAATGGATCAGCAGAGGAGCGCACAAACCCGGCTGGGCCAGCACATGCTGGAATCGGACCGATGGCGGGGATTACTCGAGCATGCAGGAAACGATATTGGGCACTGGATGCTGAACAACATGGAACCGTCTCCATCAGGAGACTTGGCTGCAGCTCCTTAGGGGGCAGCGGCAGTATTTGCTGACGGTGTCAAGACCACGGCAAGTGCAAAAGCTGCAGGATGATAAAGAGGCAACCTGCGGGACGGACATAGTAAGTCGTTAGCGTGTAGTGTTAAGTGACATCAATGTACCTCACTGAAAAACGAAAACGAAACAACGACGGATGGCGAACGTAGCGAAGGCGCCTACAAGATGGTGCTGCACGCCCTGTCGAGTACACACTAAATGGCAGGCCTACAGACGATGACGGGTACTTCGTGCACGGGAATGTTCCTTCAGATCGTATCCGTTCATGGAGTCTGTCTCTTTGGACCACGGGAACCGATGCCTCTAAAGTACTTCGAAGTACTTGTGGTACATGTACTGTGTATTACGGAAAAACATGTTGCTCGCATCTTCGTAGTGTTTATGCTTGGTGAATGCCAACGCTAACCGCCTCTGCAACTGCCCCGGCATCCTCGCACTTTCTGACTGGGTCGTGTTGAAGCTTACTTATCTCAGTGTACTTCCTAAGGACTTCAAGCGTTTGCCGCCTCCCAGTTGAAGAAGCTTCGCCCGGTGCTGCTGCTAAACAAACGAAAGGTCCTCAGCCTGAAGTCGACTTACGCATGCCCCGAATACTTACTTAAGGCTTGGCTCCTTCAAGAATCCTTGTCCATCGACTGTCAGCGACATTCAGAAGTCGAGGTGCGATCACAAAATGCCTTCTCGTTGGCATAAACGGTCGTACAATACGTTTCCAACGGAGCCAGACACCGTGTGGTTTGGTCAACATGTGACAACTAACCTCAATTGTCTCGAGGTAGGTACATGTAGCTATAACCGCTGCGTCCATGGGGCTGGATGCAACTTGAGCTATATCGAAGTGCTCTATAGTTGATATATATTTGGGGTCTCGATGGTCCTACGTTTCTCCCAGTGTTCGTACATGTGACACCACTTGAGGTCGTTCGATTGAGGAGTTGAGTTTGCCATCTCGACTCGGGAAGAACGATACAGTATGGTGAAAGTCTGAATAGCGCTCCTTAGTGACTGTCGCTGGCCGCCAGCAGGTATCTCCTTGTGGCTCGGGGACAAGAACAGCCAGAGGAATGCTAAGGAGGCTACAACATCCGCCACCACGGAAGTGAGCCATTTGGTTTACCAGGCCCAGGTTGTGCTCTCTCTACCTTTTTTACTTGGCATGTTCATGGTAGAGCGGTACACAGGCGCCGCCTATTGTTCTTGGTGAGCAGTAAGGAACTCGACACGATGGTGGTCTCACCGAGAAGGTGTAGGATGCTCGTGGTGGCAACGATCGTGACGTTTATCTATGAGGCGATTGAGGTGAGCGTCGCACAGGAGGCAGCGGATTCATTATCTGTAGAGTCTTCCTCGTCTGGCGCATGGTCGTCTTCATCTGGTTCAGAAGTTGGTTTTGTCCCTGCGACTACCGTAGCCGAGGCGCTGGCTCAAGAATGGTTCACCCAGAATTTTTGGGAGAACATGACGCAGTTGGCGGTTGGTGTGGACTCCGACCTGAGAAACTTGTCCAGTAGCAACATTATCTGCAACGGCGTGCCATCCCTTCAGCGACTGTCAGCGGAAACACTGCCAAACTTCGGTTGTCCAGACATTTTCACCGCTATTGACGCATCCTGCACATGCCTGGACAGCGGCTACAACGCCACTGACACGTGGGAGTTTCGAGTGGCAAAGCGAGATGTTGACAGTGAATACCCGACAAAGCTCACTGCCTCAGTCGTGCTCCCCGTCGACGAGATTCGAACATTGCTGGTGCTGCCAACTCTCACGAAACTGTACGTCCTCATTTCCCTCTAGACTTCCATTGGGAAAACTAACGTAAGAACTGTCTGTAGGCGTATTATCGGAGATGGAGACTTACCACAAGACATTCAATTTGCACCGGAGGATCGACGAATTCCAGGAACTACCTTGCCCGTTGCCATTAGTCCCACCGGCACGATCTCTATCTCCACGGTGTAAGTCAAACTTCATGAAACAGGCACGTGATGTTCAAGAGCTAAACTTTGTTTGTCCTTTTTTTTAAGGGAAATCATCAACATCAACATGTTCTCCATTACGCTCGCTGCGTCCTCTTTTCTCCCGCCAACAACGACCAATCTGTACGTGACAACTCCAACAAAGTGATGCACTGAAGTGTGGACTTACCCCCTCTTTGTGTTGAAATGCTACAGCACACTGCGGAACTGCAACTTGTTCGGCTTTGGCTTCCACTTTTTCGATGGAGTGACCAACTTGCAGCACTTGTACGTGTCCTCACTTCTGCAAGGGGCCATAGCGACTACCTCCTGAAGCTGACAACCGATCGTGATGTTGATCTTGGCAGGGATTTGTCCTCCAACTCGCTGACTGTGCCCTACGCTGGCTCAACTTCTCAGAGCTCGTGCACCAACCAGTTTTGCACGCTGAAAACACTGTGAGTTGTTCGCTATCTGCTATCAACCATGCCTCGAGCCTGCTTTAACCCACCTATTTGTATGCAGGAACCTCACCAACAACAGTCTGACCACATTCCCAACGGTGGTCTTCAACATTGAGACTTTGAAGGAGCTGTAAGGCCCCTGCTCGTTCATCAATGACCTTGTTATCGTCCGCCAACTGACAGTCGAACTTATTGCTGCCATTTTACCCAGCTACATCGCTCAGAACGATATCACGGACTTCAACATCAGCAACTCAACGTTCAATGCGATCAAGAGCTTGACCGCTTTCGAGTCGGATATACCCGATGTATCCGCTACCTGTCCTTGCGGGACATGGCAGACCGTCCACAGCTCCAAATTTTGCGTAGCCAACGAATCCATAGCGACGCCAGGTAGGAACCAGTCACGAGTCCGTTGACAAGCACTCTGGAAACTAACACTCCCCGTTTGCGGTCCTACAAAAAGAGTCGAGTTCAGGTATCTGTACGCAATGCATCGTGTATGTGGGGATCATCGGCGCCTGTCTTGTCGTGGCTCTTGTGGTCTTCTTGCTCTGGAAACGGGCTCACACTCGTCGTCGAGCGTCGTTTTCGGCTTCTTCAGTGTCCTCACCCTCGAGCTACTACCTCGCCAGGAGTGGTAACGAAACGATCAACCTGGGATCTGATAAAAGCACCGCCGGCGCGATGCTGGAGGACCCCATCATCGTCACCAACCGAATCAACTACAAGGAAATCAAGCTGGGCAAATGCCTCAGCAGAGGCGGCTTCGGGTTGGTGTTCGTGGGCGAGTACAAGGGACGTCAGGTGGCTGTGAAGAAGATCCGTCCTGATCGCAGCCAAGACCCGAAAGACGTCAAGGCGTTCCTCAGGGAAATTATCCTCATGGCGGAGCTCCACCACCCGCGGATCGTGGAATTCATTGGCGTGGCTTGGGACAACTTGAAGCACATTTCTGCCGTGTCCGAGTTCATGGAGGGGGGCGACCTGCGCCACATCTTACGCACTTTTAAGCGGCAAGGCAGCCCCTTGTCCTGGAGGAACCACAAGGCCACCATCTCGCTGCACGTGGCTGAGGCGATGCAGTATCTCCACGCGCACAGCCCCAAAGTGATCCACCGCGACCTCAAGTCCAAGAACGTGCTGCTCAACATGCACCTGGAGGCCAAGCTCACGGACTTTGGTGTTTCTCGAACGCAGCACACGGTGCAGACCCACGCCATGACCGCTGGCATCGGCACGTCCTTCTGGATCGCCCCTGAAGTTCTTCTGGGCCGAGACTACAACGAACAGGCCGACATATACTCGTTCGGCGTCGTGCTGTCCGAGTTAGACACCGACGACTACCCGTTCTGGAACGACTCGAACCGTGACGCCCCACGCGGCAAACTCCAGGAAGCCGACATCCTCCGACAGGTTGCGACGGGTAACAAGCGGCCACAGTTCTCCCCGAACTGCCCCGCTGGGATCATGCTACTGGCGGAGAGTTGCCTGCAGGAGAAGCCCCAGGACCGTCCGACCTCCGCCGCCATCGTCGAGACACTGCAGCAACTTCTCTGCTCGAGCTTGCAACAAAGTTCGTCGGACTCGGTGCCGTCCTTCGTCTCAGGCTCCGGCTGGACCGTGAGCTAAACTAGACAGACAATAGACTTTGCACCTGTACCATATCGAATACAGTGAACACTTCCACTTCCATCTGCTGCTTCATTTTGAGGGCCGACGTCTTGTGCACCCCACGTACAGAGAGACTCGAAGTTGTGGCACCATCGGCCGCACCCTACGATGCAAGACAGTAGCACGGCGAGATGAGGTGTCAGGTGTTCGTGGAGACTTTGCCACGGAAAATCCAGAGGGGATACCGCACCTCCTCTCTGCGATCCGTCCAGCGGAGACCGAGACGCTCTCTGCAGCATCATAGGTGGAATACGCCCCAGGGCTCTATCTGGATCCGGGCGGGAGCTCATAGATCAATTCACGGTCGACGTGCGCACGTCCGATAGTCGCTGCCAGCATTGCCGTATTTCATCGACGTTCATGGCGATCGAACGGGTGCAGGAGGCGCCTTGGTGGTTGTGCACATGGGTGCTCCACCTGGTAGCCGTCACTCGAGCACAGAGTTCATCTTCAGGTTCATCGTTGAGTTCTAGTTCGAGCTCGGGCTCTTCGAACGGAACCGACGCCGGTGACGAAACCCAAGCGCAGGTTCTCTCTCAAGACTGGTTCGAAGCTAATTCGAACGATAACGTGACGTACCTCGCTGTCGGCGTGAACTCGGAGCTCTCAAACATCACGGACAGCGACGTTATCTGTGGCAAGGGCGTGCCGTCGTTGCAGCGGCGGACGGTGGAGCAGCTGCCGAATAATGGCTGTCCTGCTATCTTCACGGCGTTGAACGGGTCGTGTACGTGTCTCCAAGACTTCAACGGAACAGACTCGTGGGAGTTCTTCGTGACCAAGAGGACGACGGAACGCGAGAACCCGCTCGCACTGAGCCGTACAGACGTGCTACCTATCGACACCATTCGGACGCTCTTGGTTCCGTCGACTCTGGTCTCGCTGTGAGTGGCACAATGTTTGAATTTTACGGTGACTACGAAGCTAACGCTCAATTCTCGAGCAATTCTACCTAGATCGATAACAGGCGTTGGCGATGAACCGCAGGCTATCTCGTTCGTGCCACAAGATGTCGACCTGCCAGGATCTGACACGCCCGTCGCTGTGAATGCAGAGGACACCAGGGACGCCTCCTCCATCACCATAGTGTACGTACGCTACTTTTAACACACAGTCTTCAAGTGTAGAGTCTAACGACTTCGAACGCGTTTGCTGCTACTCAGACGACTGGAAAACGTCGACATGTCATCTATCGTTCTGAATACTGGATACTTCTTTCCGTCAACAACACTCAACCTGTAGGGGCGTCAGTTGTAGGTGCATGTTGTGGGGATACTTGTCCTCACACTACGTTGTCCGTGTTGTACCAGCAGAACCATGCGCAATTGCGGCTTGGAGAAATTCGGATTCGACTTTTTCCAAGGCCTTCAAACAATCGAATACCTGTACGAGAGCTCCGTGCGTAAGGTTCCCACCGTGATGACCGGACTCACTCTGTGTGAATGCGTTTTTTTATTATGCGAAAGAACAGCGATCTTTCCGAAAACAAACTTGCTACACCGTACGCGGGCAACACCATCAGCAAGACTTGTACAACTCAGTTCTGTGCTGTTCAGATCCTGTAAGTACCAACTTGCTTCCGACTGCTTTAACCAAGCATTAACGCTGTGGTCTGTTGGCTATTCGGACAGGAATCTAACTGGAAACCAGTTGACAAGTTTTCCTTCCGTCGTCTTCAACCTCGACGATCTCAGTGAATTGTACGATATCAAGAATTCTTGCGCGGTAAATCTTGGACAATCTCTGATCATTCTGACACGCAGATACATTCGCAACAACAACTTCGCGGACTTTAACGTCACTGCGTCGGTATTCCATTCGATATCAGCGCTGCGAGCTTACGAGTCAGACCAACCTGATGAATCGGCTACGTGCTCAAGTGGAACCTGGCAAACCGTGCATGGAGTCAAGTTCTGCGTGCTTGACGAATCTAGCGAAGCTGAAGGTATGTGTAATATCTGTTGCGTTTCCACCAACGCGCTTCGTAGTGTTTTACTGATGTGTGTTTCTTGTACTGCCAGATTCGTCGAGCGGTTCCAGTTTGCTCGTCTACATTGCCATCACAGCGGGAGCAGTTGTGATCGTGCTATTTATTCTTTTTGTCTGGATGAAATGCTGTCATCGACCCGATATGGCGCGTCTGTCCTCCTCCTCGAAGATTGATTCCACCAGAGCGTCTCACTTGGATGAAACAAGGCGGGAAGTAAGTCGCGCTCTTCTGGATGACCCAGCGATCGTGACCAACCGGATTGAGTACAAGCAGCTGAGGCTTGACAAGTGCGTCAGCAAGGGGGGCTTTGGTTTGGTGTTCACAGGCGAGTATAGAGGCCGCCGCGTTGCTATCAAGAAAATCCGGCCGGATCGCAGTGGAGACGTGTCGGAGATTGAGGTGTTTTTGAAGGAGATTGTTCTAATGGCGGTGCTATACCATCCGAGGGTGGTCGAGTTTATCGGCGTGGCTTGGGATAACTTGCGGCATTTGTCAGCGGTGACGGAGTATATGGACAACGGTGATCTGCGAGAAATGCTGTATACCTACAAGAAACGGGGGTCTCCATTGTCATGGGAAACGCACAAAGCCCCCATCGCGCTCCACATTGCCGAGGCACTCTCGTACTTACATTCCCAACACCCCAAAGTGATTCACCGCGACCTCAAGTCCAAGAATGTGTTGCTGAATTTGTATCTCGAGGCAAAGTTGAGTGATTTCGGGATTTCGCGCATGCGTTATGCCATCGAGACGCACATGACCGCAGGAGTCGGCACTTCATTTTGGATCGCACCGGAGGTTCTTCTCGGCCACGACTACGATGAGCGAGCTGACATTTACTCGTTCGGCGTCGTGCTGTCCGAGTTAGACACCGACGACTATCCGTATTGGAACGACAACCACGCGGACGAAGCCCGGGGTAAAATTCAGGAGGCAGAAATCCTAACTCAAGTCGCCGCAGGTCAAATCCGGCCAGAGTTTTCGGCTAACTGTCCCGAGGAGATTTTGGCAATAGCAGACGCTTGTTTGCAGAGCGATCCATGGGACCGCCCAACTGCGGCGAAGATCGTGATAGTGCTGCAAGACTTGATTCATCCGTCACGACGAAGATCGTCGTCGCAGTACGGGTCAGACGGCGATTCGGGGTCTGTTTGGTCGGTTCAGAGCCCGAGTAACATAATTTTATGAAGACTCTGGGGCGACAGGATGAAACCAATTCAGCCAGTTGAATGGGGGTTGGTATTCGTGGTTTTGATCCTCAAACGATCGTCCTGCCTTACTGGAACGAGTCAGTGTTTGCCATTTGAAACTGCTTGAGTCTCGAAATACTAAGCGACTAGTTCGAAACCTCATTGACACATCTACACTGTACTCTACTTCGGGCTTTGTGGTTCGCAAAAGGCGTTATTAGTGCGTTTGGTTTTTGGAGTTTCAAGAGCGTTGGTGAGATGGGAGGCCTGCTGGTTGCGTCTTCAAGTGACTCGCGTGCCTTGCAGCTTTGCAACCATCCTCATATTAGCCCAACGGTCCAGTATCGAGCGCGATGGCTCCTTGATCACGAGAAGGTCTACTATCAAAACTTTCGACCCAGCTCCCTAGTTTTAAAATATGACCTGGTCCGCCAAGAACAGAAAGAACACACGCTATGGCATCCTTTAGCATCGTGCATCCCATGGCCGTTACCAACGATTGGTGCTGATACAGGGGCTTCCGCCCAACTAAGCGGCTCAGGAATCATTTCCGCTAATTAATAGTGTTTGTAAAGCTACAACGGCCCGACACGTTCACTCCAGCGCTGCATGAGATCTCGGCTAGAGCGAAATAGCTTAGCTGCCCTAGGCTTGAAAGAGCATTCCTGTTCAACGGACAATAACGGACACAAAACGACTACGGGCTTCAATGCTAAAATTACGGGTGCTAGTGTTGTTGCAGGCCTGTGTTAGTAGACTGTTCGAAGCCTACACCATGTCGGTTGGCACTCCGAGACACTCGTCAATTTGCCGGCAAACCAGGCCAGTTGACTGTTTCCACTACAAACTTTGTCCGCTTCGCTATGGCTCAGCAGGCTCAATGTCCAGCTTCAGCGCACGTGGCTCCGCCAGACGAGATGCCGAGAGAGCGACAGCAACTTGAACGCTTTGTGGTATTTGCAGCACCATCACCTCATGACGATGAAGTGCGTTTTGAACCACGCGTAGTTGCTCCAAGAATTGTCCACGCACGGGCTAAGCAAAACCTCCCAGAACACCAAGCACAAACTCCAGCACAAGGTCGTGACCAGCTCAATACTCTCGATCTTCTTACGAGTGAGTCTCCAATGGCAAAGGACTCGCACAGTCGCGTCCTCCCGACTTCTGTCGCCTTGACGATGACGAAAACCAATCACCATCCAAGCCCGTCCATCTTGGAACGCTACGCTCAGACCATCCCGTTATCTGCCTCTTGCCAAAGCGTCCAAAAGCGCTGTTTGTTCCCCGAGTGCACCAAGATGTCCGTAAGCAAAGGACTGTGCCGTGGTCATGGCGGAGGTCGTCGATGTCATTTCGCCGGGGGGTGCACCAAAAGTGCTCAAAGCCGCAGCATGTTCTGCTGGGCGCATGGTGGTGGTCAGCGCTGCGACGTGGACACTTGCATGCGTTCGCGAAAGACAAAACATTTTTGTGTTGCTCACATGCACTTTGAGAGGGGGGACTCCAGCTCGCAAACCTCCTCACCCGGAAAAAGTTCTCGGGTATCTCGTACGCGCCGGAGCCGCTACGTTCCAGTTCCTACACGAATTCGTCGGCAGTCTTCACCGCGATTGTTGCCCAGTCTAGGCCAAGCCCTCAGTGCTGCGTCGCTTTCATTTCCGAGCTTTCCTATCCTTCCCCAGGTTCGCGCTCGATGTCTCGATGAGTGAGGTCGTTCTTCTGTGGCTTGACAAACTATTTAGATGCTACCCGAGCTAGTAGACTAGTAGCCACATGGGGGCTGTAGACTAGCGTAAAACTTAATCATACGTAGGGGCAGCACTACATGCACTCTACTCGAATATGGGTTTTACTTACTTTTAGTCATTACTTGCTGGCCAGGGGGGAGCTGGTGGTGATGGGGTCCTTGTTGACGACCACATCGCTTCAGAAGAATATTGAGTAGGCACCGCACGAAGCAGCACTTCGTTTAGGCTGGGCAGCTGCACGGACGGCGGGGGATTACCAGACACTTCTCCGGCGTACTGATGTTGATGATACTGAACGTACTTCTTCTGCTCACGGACGACGCACTCGGCCGAAGGAATCCGCTTGTTTTCTTTGTTGTGGGCGGCCGAGAAGTTGCTGTCACAGGAAACCGTGGACTGTCTGCCGACACTGTCGTCCGAGTCAGCGCTCGCATATGAGCTTGAAGAAGTTTTGGTACTGGACGACGAAGACTTGGCAGGCGCCTTCGCCGTCCTAGTAGATGCAGGCTTGGGCACGTTGTCCGGTTCTGCTTTCAAAGGTACCGTGAGCTCCATGCCCACGTGATCCACGCAAAAGCGTTTGGTCTTCCGGCTGCGCCGGCAGTTCAGCGCCTCGCAGCGCTTACCTCCACCATGTGCCCAGCAGAACGGGCTGCGACTCTGCGCACACTTGGTGCATCCAGCGTGTTGACACCTCCGACCACCACCATGGCCGCGACACCGCCCTTTGCTAACTGCAATCTTCTTACAGCCCTCAAAAGTGCACTGCTTGGCGCCACAGCCCGTGAGCAGCGCACGCGCCAATGACGGCGCGATCTCATCTTTCCCTACAGCGGTAGAGCCGGTGGTACCGAAATTCTCGGGCGTAGACCCGCGCGTCCTCTTCTTGCCACTCGTGGCACTCGGGGGCGAGCGGAGTCGAAGCTGGTAAACCCCCGGCGGGGTGGGCGAAAGCACGGGTGGCGTCCTGAGCCCCGCGTCTAGAACTTGACTCTGCGAGGCCCAGCTCCTCTGTTCGTCCTCGGCGTAGCTGGAGATCTTCATGGCTTGGAAAGCAGCTTGCTGCTCGGCCGTCATCCGGTCCGGAGACGGCATGCCGCCGTACGGGCGGCGAATAGGAAGAGGTGGAGGTGGAGGAGGCTGGTAGTACACCGGCGTCTGCTGCGCGTAGACCTGAGAGGCCTGTGCAGCACGGTAAGGACCCGTGACGGTCGAACCGCCCAGATATTTGCCCACGGTGCGGAGGATCCGCTCGCGCTCGTCCCCTTCGGCGGCGGACCGCGTGGGCGGGGGCGTAGCGGGTCCAGATTGTCGGGCTGTATTGTGCACAGCCCGGCGGAAGCTCTCCTCCTCGCCCTGGTCCGCTACGGAGGCCTGCAAGAGCGGGAAGGAGCGCGCGACGTCCACGGTGTCGACGCAGTGGCCCGTGAGCTGCCGCAGCACTTGGGCGTCGACCAAGGCGAGCTGCTCCTCCGCTGTGGGCGACGCGCTCTGGCGCTGCACGTTCCAGGCCATGGCGCGCGGGAACAGGCGGTGGCGCAGCACGTCCGCAGGCGCCTCGGGGCTGAGCGCGCGGTCGCCCATGTCGTGTGCGCAGGCAGAATCGATAATGCGGACGGGAATTGGACTTCGGCCGCGACCGTTAACCTACGGCAGGTAGTTTTAAACTTGACCAATCATCGAGAGTAAGACAGTAGAGTGATGGTCAGAGTTGCACTAGGGGTAGGCTTGATCTCGTGATAAGCACGAAGCGAAGGCCATTGTTGCTACAGTAGCAATAGCAACGCCGATGCCATTTGAGCGCGAAGCTTGGCCTGGATAAAGCAGCCGCGCCTTGGAGACTAGACTGCTGGGCTGTTGAAAGGTGTGTGTTTGCCCTTGCTTCTCATTGCTGGTAAACAGCGAGCACTGAGAAGCCCTCCATTATTTTAATGTTAAAATACCAAGAGAGATCTGCGTGTGCAGGGCGGCGCCTTGGGACACGCCGCAGGATGTGTGATTCTGTAGGGTCCTGGTGGTACCGGACGTCGTCACTCCGCGGGGATAACCAAAAGCTCAACAAGAGCAACTTGGTCCGCCACGTGCTGTTCCGTGACACCGCCGGATCGTGGGTAACAAAGTCGCAGAGCGTGGCCACTCACCGTGACTCCGGTCAGTACAAGGCTTCGGCTCATCGCTGCGGGCGTCGCTCCGAGCTCGTGCTAGTTGCAGCGAAAGTGTGGCGCCATCGGCGCTCTGTGAAACGCTGGAAAAGTGCGCCGTCCACTGCAACATGTCATCACTTCGTCGTCGTAGAACCTCGGAGAGTTTTAGAGCCGGGCGCGCAGCCGCGAGTAGAGGAGACGTCGCAGTGCAATTTGCACCCCGCGGCGGAGACTCGTCTTTCGAGCAAATGCTGCAGTTGAGGTGGTCGCTAACCAGTCGAGGATCGACTACACCAAAATACTCGAACGGATGCATGTAGTACATGCATCTGTTCGAGTATTTACATCATGTAGATACAGTCTGGACGCAAGAGCGATGGTGCCGCGGGCGGACCAGGGACTGGAGGCCGCTCTTTCGCCTCTGTGGTCTCGTTGAATTTGATCGCTGCTGCAGTATGCGACGTGAGCTCCTCGCTCCGTCTCCGGTGCACAGCCGGCCTCGGTGAACAGGATTGGCGGCCAATCCTGTTCACCGAGGCGCACGCGCGCGCACGAACGTGGGTTAAACAACGAGGAGAACTCTGGTCGATGCGTCCGTCAACGCGTGACATGAGCTGCACAAACCTTGCTTACGGATAACTCTAATCGTCGCTAGGTAAACTCCAAGATGTTCCCCCTAAAAATCGTTGAAGTGTAGACGACGGCGCAGAAATCAATACATGTAGTTTGTACTCATTTACCAGTAGAACTGGCCCCCGTACCTTGGGCGGGGAGTCCCCATACCGGGACCAAGGTTAAAGGGGGGGGGCTTCCTTCGCTGCGCGCCACGGAGGACGCGCAGCGTGTGACCCGGAAGGAGAGCAATCCGCACGATATCCCGAGGTGCGGGGGCGCGTCGACTGAGCTTCGACTACCCTGCACCGAGGCAACAAGTTCCTACCCCCGAGTCGCCGACCTGTTCGCTGAGCGCGAACCCCGGTCCCACGAAGTGATCCCCCCCCCCAAGAACGTGGAGACCCCGCTGTTCCGGTACCGGTCGTATATGTACAGTAAACACCAGTCCAGATACTCTTCGTCCAGCGGTGCGTCTAGCCTGGACGAACAGAGGTCGGAAAAAATACGTTTTCTGGGATTGTTGGTGCTACTAACGATTGCAGTCCGCATTGCAGTATCCTCGCTTCGAGCAATCGGGAATTGCACATGTACGGCATCGTCGCTTGCAATGCCGTATTGCAATACGGATCATGTGGTTGAGTCTAAAACAAACTTGCAACTACCACTTCCGCGCCAGATCAACTAGCAGAACATACGCTGAAGAGGTCCAAGAGCGGAAACGGCAAAAGCTGGAGCGGGTGATCGAGTACCAAGACATTCGATACATGCTGGGCACAGCAGCATCGGTCGAACGCCTGTTCAGCATAGCGAAGTGTGTTATGACTGATCATCGCCGCCGCGGACGACTGAGAACATCATGTTCTTGAAGTCGAATCGCATGTTCTGGACAAGCAAGGCAGCCGCAATAGCAATCCACAACCCCCATCCCTCAAATTCAGACACAAGGGGTGCTCTGTAGTGAGTATTGCTCAAGATCTCCCCCCAATATAGCATTGCGCTGGTGTGTCCAATATAGCATTGCAATACGTCCCAGTTCATCAATACCGTATTGCAGTACTGCTGTCTCCTTTCTGCATTGCATATGGCGGTACGGCGTATGGACCAATATATTTTTTCCGACCTCTAAATGCACTACCGGTATATAGCGAGTCAAAGTTGGAGGCGAGGAGTTGAATACTTATTAACCTCGGACGGACTTTACACTCCATTTTGGTTAACATGTAGTTACAAAACCTATACCGATAGTTAGATATAAGGGTAAAAATGGGTGGAGATTCCGATTTTGGCGTCCATTTTTATGTATCGGAAGTCCTTCCTTTTCACTTCGGCTGTTCAAAAGAGCCTCTATTTCTTGCGTTATTGTTTGCAATTGCGCACCTGCCACGTGCCCTTATCCAGACAATTGATTGGATTAAACAAGATAACATCTGGAGATGTTGAATCCTAGTGGATAAAATACGATATATTACCGTAATCCGGTAGTCGATCGGGAATGCTAAAACGATGGTGAAGCTGTTATTTAAACACTACAAATGGAATACGTATTATTGAGGGTAACCGGTTTGATAGCGGTTCTTAACCGTGAACCGGTTAGCCCGAACCGGT
>LGTU01000370.1:0-32558 GCA_001314425.1 Phytophthora pluvialis | reverse complement strand
CGCGTCAGTGGGATGCTAGCACTCGTGGTGTGCAAGTGCTTGGCATGTAAGTTGCAGGTGGCTCTATCAGTTTAACAGTCGTGTAGTTTTCGCTGTGTTCGTGTGGATCGACGCTTTTATGTCTGAAACCAACAATTCGAAAAGCCCACACATGTAAAGCTTGCGCGTTCCTCACCTTTAATCTGATCGGTTGTGATGGATCAACCGCTCACCGAGTCGATATGGCTAACTACTGCGTTGGCCAAGCACCCAGACGCTGGTGCAGCCGAGTTCAGGATGAAATTTTAGCCGACTTTTCTCTTGGACCTTAGAAATGACAGCCTTGAGCGACCATTTGGTTTCACTAGTACAGTTTGATCGCCCCCAGAGCGCATTCAACACTGCGTTTTTCTTGGACAAAGTGTTTCTTTTCATACACACCGGTAACCCGACGTTCATCTGATTGATTGCCTCTCCAAAGTCGATATAGCTACAGTTTATCGTCATCTGGCGCAAGCGACAGGCCCGGAGCCTGGAACAGAAGCGACGCCAAGACACCGGACCGAGGTCGTCGCGGCCTCCAGAAGCCCCTCCACGCGACTCCAACGCGCGTCCGCAGGCCCCCAACGCCCCATGAACCGCAGCGTTCGCCCCGAGAACGTGGAATTCACAGTCAAGGTGGGGAATTGCGCGTCCATCCCGCCCAGGAATTGGCGCCCTGTGACCTCCGTTTTACGGCTTGTTTTAGGCGGCGGAGGACCTCGTGCTGACCGGCAAAGAGCGCTCGATCGTGCGCGTGGCCGCCAACAACATGTACTCGTGCCTGATGCAGAAGACGCAGCGCTTCTCGTCTCTCTTCCGCCACTACAGCAAGCACCACGGCCTGCCGCGCGAGTCGCTCGACTTCTTCTTCACGGTGGGGAATTAGCGCCGTGCTGGCGGTGTTTTAGGGGCCAGAATTAACAATGCTTTTTTGTTGGCCTGGTATAACAGAACCGACTGGACCCGGAGGACTCGCCCGAGTCGGTGCATCTGCAGAAGGTGGCGAGCGACGAGGTTTTAGGCGCTGTTTTAGCGGAGTTCCTAACTGTTTTTAATGCTGTTACTGTTGTAGAATGACATTATCCTGGTGCGACGTCGAGTGGCGCCCACGACGCTGACGCTGCCGAGTCACAGTGACGAGGCCTACTTTGCCACGATGAGGGAGCTCTTCCTGGTGAGGAGGCACAACGCTGTGGGTGGGGAGTTAAGAGGTAGTAGGACGGTGCTGACGAGGTGGTTGGCTGTTGTTGTCGTCGTGGTAGAGTGGTGTTGGCAGTGACATTACGCTGGAGGTCGGACCGGACAGAGAGATCCTTCAGGCGCACCGGCTCATTCTCACGACGAGATGCGAGATCTTTGAGGCCATGTTCCGGCCCGGAGCGATGAAGGAGAGCGAGGACGGCGTCGTTCGTATCGAAGACCACTCGCCCGAGATGGTGTCCAAGATGCTCGAGTTCATCTACACGAACCGCGTGCTGGACCTGGCCAAGCTCAATTCGAACGTACGTTGTTCGATTTGATTTGTGTTGTTGTTGCAGTAGTCAAGGTGAACTAACGCTATGTGTCATCGTTGTTGATGGGCTGCAGCAACTTATCGACTTGCTGACGCTGTCGGAGCAGTATTTGCTGCTGCCACTGAAGCACCTCTGCGAGGTCGCAGCGCAGGAAGTTCTGTCCGTCGGAAACGTCGGACGATTCCTCTGCGCCGCGGAAAAGTTCAACGCTGCCTATTTGAAGGAGTACTGCCTCGACTTCTTCATGGATCACACAAGTGAAATCATCGACGACGAGAACTTTCGCGAGGAGATTGAGAGCTGCCCATCCATGGCACTTACTATCGTGCGCGCATCAGCTGGCACCACCAGGTCTTCGTCGGAGCCCGTGCAGAAACGAAGAAGACTCAACATGCCGTTCGACGAGCCGGAATACTTATCCCCGAGCACCTGAGTGTCGAGCAGCGCTGCCTCCCTGGATTCCATCTTTATTTACTACTACGAACAATACGCCCACGTCCGCTTTCCGTTAACATTAGCTTAGCAATCTTAGGTGAGCGCACGAATGAGTAGGCCTTCGCCTTCTAGCAGAAACTTCGAGCTCTTGGGGCACAGGGAGAAACTAACATGTAAACAATGACGACGAAGTACGAGTTCAATTGCATTTCAACTCCGTGCTCTTTTTCTTGATCAAGACGAATCGTGGCTCTCGAAGGCAAAACTTCCAAACTCCTCATTCCACTCTTTGTAAAACGCGAGGTCTTTCACCGCGACACTGGAGCGAACCTACACAAGACAAAGAAGGTTAGTAAAAACGTCGACTTCAAACTCGTTCCAGGTTCCTTGAGGCTACGCACCCCTCGCAAAGCCTCTTTGAAGTCATCTAAGTTGATCGGACGAACAGAATCGGCATCCATCGTGCGAATATCGGCGCAACTCCGGATAGGACCCATCGCAGCCTCCGTGCAAAGTGCTCGCACGTCTGCGCCTGAGTACCCTAGGGTCGAAACAAGCAACGTCCAGTAATCAGCTCGTAGTTACTGTAACAGCCACCACATGGCGTAGCAAACCTTTCGTTGATTCAGCAATGAAAGCCTTGTTTTCATCGGCCAGGTCATTGTTGTTGTCCTTGAGCAGCCGGTTAACCAAGTCTAGTCTGGCCTCGAGCGACGGCAAAGGGATATACAAACGCTTGACGAATCGTCGGCGTGCTGCTTCATCAAGCTCTTGGGGTCGATTTGTCGCTCCTAACAATCCAAACACCAAAACCGTAAGCTTTTAAGCATTAAAATCAACAAAGCCAGATCCAATATCGCCGGAAATCGCACCAACGACGAGGATGATGTCCTTCACTTTCGTGCCAGCACCGTCAAGCTGCACCAGAAATTCTGTCTTCATCCGTCGACTCGCTTCATTTTCTTCCGAGCTGCAGCAAAACAAGCTTTAAGATACATCGTTGAATCGGAGAAGACAGAGCCACTAACCTTCGTTGGGTTAACAGCGAGTCGATTTCATCAATAAATATCACGGCGGGCTAGCCAGCACAACAAGATGGTTAGTCCAATATTGAGCTTCGAGGAACAGTCCAATGTGTACAGTACCTGCTTCACGGCGGCGACAGCAAAAAGTGTTCGGACGAGCTTCTCTCCTTGACCAATCTACAAGTAGTAACGGCAATGAGAAATCGAACCCGCCAGTATCAGTCCATAACGTTAGAAGCACATGTTGAGAGCTGCAACTTACCCACTTGCTTGTTAGCGAGCTAGCTGATATATTGAAGAATGTCGCTCCAGACTGGCTTGCAATCGCCTTGCCAATCAACGTTTTGCCAGTACCTGGTGGTCCAAACAACAGCAAACCTGCGCACGAGGAAGTCCGTTTTAGCTACTGACCTCGCCAACAGCTTAACACACTTTAGCGTACCTTTCGGGAGAGAACGAAGACCGGTGAAGATATCTGGCCGCGCCATCGGCCAAATAACCAGTTCGTTCACGCATTTCTTCGCGAATTGCAATCCAGCTAAATGCATATACCACGATATTAGTGTCAATGTTCAGCGGTCGATTTGAGGATATGTATGCAACCTACCGATATCGTCGAATGTGATCGGGTCTCCATTGTCAACGATTTCCATCTCGATCTTCTCAATAAGCTCGGGGTCACAGCTCTTGAGGCGTGGATCAATGTTCTCGTCTTCGGCAGGTGGGGTAGACTGTTTCTTGCTGCTGCTCAAAGAAAACATCAGTTGGCCGTTAACCTACGATTCAAACTGTTAGCGAGAGCAAGTACTAGTAGACCCCATTTACCCTTTGTTCGCCCCGCCATCGTTCATTGGAGGCACAAACTTTTTGCTGACGGCAGACGACCCCAAGCTGTAGCCATTGATATCACTATCACTGTTGCCACCTCCACCGAGGAGAAGGTCCTGGTTGACAGGGTGATAAACGCCGCTCGGAGGGCCCCGAGGCTTCCCACGCCTGCTTCGAGGCTGGTCACCGTCAAGGTTCCTAGCTCTACCTGTCGTACGGTCATGCTATCCGTACAGTACACAACACATTAGCCGCAAACTAACACGACAACCCAAATCTCAACTAGAAATGGCACACTGCACCTGCAGCCGCTCGGTAGCAGTCTGGAACGGATTGCGTTGCTGCACTGGATTGGGACGAGTATCAGCTCCAAACAACTCTGGGTCTTCATGAGGCAGTCGTGATCTCTTGCTCAGTAGGTCACTCAGCGCAGGTTTGGGCTGTGGCGCAGGCTCACTAGGCACCGCAAAGCCAGCAGCAGCCTGTCGAGGTCCGCTCCAAACGTCGTCGGTGAAGTTGAAGTCGTTCTTCCGTGCCGTACTCAGCTCCGCCCTTGCGGGCCCAACTGGAGGAGTAGCCACATACTGCAGCACAGAAGTAGGGACTGGGGCAGGAATAGGAGCAGGAGGTGCCTGCAGATGGACTACCCCTTGAGGCATCCCGACGCCAGTATTGACCGCAGCTCTTGGCTTCTTGTGCTGCGTCCGCTCTTCCAGCACCTGCCGCATCATCAACACAACTTGTGCATTAGGCCACCCATTATAACCCCCCCCAGGGCCTCACTCACCCCTTCAAAGAGCTTGGGATAGCGGCGCTGCACGTCCTCGAGCGTCGCTCCCTCCTGCGGCGCCTCGCTCTGCCTCAGCCCCCACCGACCCCGCAGTCGACTCCTCCTCTTGGACACTTGGTCCTTCCCCTCGCGACTCTCTTTTTCTCGCAGCAACGCTGTCAAATAGCAGCAGAACGCTCAGGATTCACCCCATTTACCCCCCAACCAACTGCCGTCCACGCACCGAACTCCGTCGCGTGGAGACGCTGCAAGACGTCGGCGCTCTGAAGGTCGATGCTCACGGAGCTCAGCGCCCGGAGCATCTCCTTGTGGGTCTCCGCATTGGCCACGTCTCCGTGAGTGCGCAGCAGCTCGTACGTCACGCGCCCAGCATCGCCGTCGGACATGTTGCCGAAAATTAATTGTAAAAAAAACTATTGCATTTAATGTGAATACTATGAATATGAACTTCCTCCTCCTTGTCTCTCCTCTCTCTCTCTCTCTCTCTCTCTCTCTCTCTCTCTCTCTGGCTGTGACTTTAGTCTCGATGAGCTGAGCGCAGGTTGTACCGCTTGACGGCGGCGGTGGCGGCCGCGTGGCCGGCGATGGCCTTGAACACTTCTCGGTATTGGGGTCGCACGTCGCCCACGCCCTCGACTTCAACATCGCCTTCGTCCACCGCTTGCTCCTTCTTGGTCGCTGCCTTGCTGGTCTTCGGGGCAGGTGCTGCAGCTTTCTTGGCTGGGGGCTTGCTGGGACGAGGAGTAGCTTTCTTCTTCTCAGGAGGAGCGACCTTCTTCGCCTTCGCTGCGGCGGGTGGAGGCGCCGTGAGACCTTCGTCGGCGCTTTTGACGCGCTTGCGCACGGGGCTTTCGGACGTGGACTCTTGCGACGCAGCAGCAGCCTTAGCAGCCTGTGTGGCAGCAAAGCAAACATCATACGTCAGTCGATAGCATAGCGTTGTGGGGATGTTGCCATGGAGCAATATGCGTACCGCTTTGCTCGTCTTGCGCGTGCCCCACTCGAACGGCGTCGTCAGACCCTTCTTACCACCTAGCTTCGAGAACTGCTGCATAAAGAAGTCGTAGTCTGGCCGATCCTCGAAGCCGCAGTCACGGATGTTCTTCAGCATTGCGCCCCACTCTCGAGATAGCGAAGCGCACAGCTGATCCACCGACGTGGCCTTCTTGATCTTGGCACCTTCGGCATCACTGGACGCTTGCTGCCACGGAAGATCACCCCGTACCAAGTAGATGAGCACGTACAACAGCGACTCGATGTCATCACGACGGCTAGAAGCTGCGGGAACGTATCAGTTAGGAGCTACACCGGTACACAAAGGCAAGGGAGCGAACGTACTGGCGCCGTTGTGGCAGTTCATGCTCAGGAAGGTTGGCGTTCCCACCACTGTTCCTTCCTTGTAGTCCTTGTGCTTGCCCGTCGCCGTGACATACCGATCCGAGATGCCAAAGTCGACGCTGTACACTTTGCTCTCCTTGTCCGTGTCCAGCATGAAGTTCTCAGGCTTCACGTCCACGTAGAGGATGTTCTTCACGTGCATCTGCTGCAGCGTCTCCAACTGGCCACGCACAGCAGCAAAATCAGGACTCCTTCAATACTCAAAGCAATCATGACGCGAGTCGTACAATTTCTTGGCCCAGTCGAGCCGCCGTGGCTGACGGGACAGGCCCTTGCTCCTGCAGCACCGTCTCGAGCGTGCGACCAAGTCGCTCGATCACCATGAAGCGGTAGCCCTGTAGTCCGAAGCGCCAGTCAGTATCCTCACCCAGAGCTTCTAGCTTCTAGCAGCCAGCGCCTCCAGCGCATTGCGCACCTTGTCCTCCCCGTAGGCCCCCAAGGGCACGTAGGGGATGCCAGGCTGGTCCCGCAGGTGGTTCTTGTACAGCAGGTGCTCGGCATACAAAGCGTCAGCGTTGCGCTCCGCCGGCGTCTTCTTCCGCTTCTTGTTCTTGAGCTTGGCGGCTGGCAGCTGCGGCAGCGGCGAGAGCTTCACGACGAACTCGCGGCCAGCGTCACTGCCAAGCGAGCCCACCAACTCCACTGCATGATATCACAGCACACAGGGGGCGTTAGAGCGTGGGGATTGGCGCGGAGTGGCGCGGAGAGAGTGGACTACCGGCGTAGACGTCGCTGCACGCCCCCGAGCCGAGCTTCTTGCCCAGTCGCCACGTCTTGAGCGTTGTCCCCTCCATCGATTGCGCTCGGTTGTGCTTTGGATCGGGCAGTTGCAAACGCAACTCAGGTCAGCGTTCATTGGTGGAAATCAGGGCGGTTTTCTACCAGTCGCTCGCAGCTTGAAGTGGAACGGAGGATGGCTTGGCAGTGCCAAGTTGGCACCATCACGCTGCGCCACGAAACCCTGACGCCAGCTTGCTTTCAAAGCCCATACAGTCCGCCTTTAATGTCGTCTTTGCATCAGACTTCGCGAGTTCTGAGCCAACGAGTTCTGAGACAAATCGACCTACGGGGGAGCTCGACGGCTGGCGCTAAAAGGAATGAGACTGACAGGATGCAGCAATTTGGATGGATGGGTCCAGTGAACTCGTATCGGCGCTTGCTCGCGATCTCGATAGGCATCTCTAGATCTACTCGCGCAGGTAGCAATTACGCCTAAGTTGAAGTGGTGATTGATCCTGGTGTAAAGTTCACTGATCACCTACCTCTTGGCATATCCATGACTTATCGTAGTGGACAGATTTTCTGTGGGCGGCAAACGACAAAACTCGAAAGCTGCGATGGCGACGGGGGCCGACGCGGCCGCGTTGGCCGCCTCCAGCATCAACCAGGGTGCGTTTGTGTGTGCCTCCCCCTGCTCACCTTGCTCCTCTCTCTTTGGCGCGTCGATCGACGCCCCACTTGCCTCCATGCGTGGCGTCGTTATGACGGGATCCCCCTTAGCCTAAGCGAGCTTTTACTGACGTTTTAACGCCTTTTACGCAGAGCAACTGCTGCACGAGCTGGAGAGCAAGTACCTGAGCCTAAAGAGCGACTTCTCGATCGCGGAGAGCGAGCGCCAGGCGCTGGCGGCGGCCAAGCAGGCGGCAGGTACGGCGCAAGTATCCCCTTGGCCCTCTCGTTAGTAATAGCTGGATAACCCGAAGTGTTCGCTAACTGTAGTGGAGGAGGCCGCACGCGTGACCAAGCTCGCAGCTGAGCGCGAAGAGGAGACGCGCCAGCTCAAGCAGCAGGTGCTGCAGCTCACGACGCAGCAGGATGCGCTGAGCTTCAAGCTGCAGACGGCCACGTCGCTGTCCGAGCGCCGCCTCTCGGAGGTGGAGGAGCTGCAGGCCACAGTTAGAGAGCACAACCGGCTGCTCGTGGACGCGCAGCGCCAGGAGATGCAGGCGCTCGAGCGCGCCGCCAAGCAGGAGGCGCAGGTGGCGCCGCTCACGCACGCCCTGACGCGCGCCAAGACGGAGACGGAGGCGGCCCAGCAGCACTCGCAGTGGCTCGAGTCACAGCTCAGCGAGAAGACGAAGACGGTGCAGGAGCTGCGGCTGGATCTGGCCAAGCACACGCACGACCTGGAGGAGACCAAGATCCGCAGCACGGAGGAGCTCACGTCGGCCAAGCGGCAGCTCGAGAGCGCGCGACTCGCCAACAAGAAGATGGAGAGCGCGCTGATCAAGAGCAAGGAGGCGCTCAAGGAGCTGCAGGCCGCCAAGGTGCACGATGAGGAGGCGCTGCAGAACGAACTGAGCGCTCAGCGCCGCCTTGCAACTCTGTACAAGGAGTCGGCGGCCGACTCCTCCGCTCGCGTGACGGAGCTGCAGACGCTATGCGACTCGCTGCGCAAGTCGCTGACTGACTCAGAACAGGCACTGGCTCATGAGACGGAGCGCACGAAGGAGCAGGTGGAGCACTTGTTCCTTGAACAGGCTGAGACTTCGGAGGCACGCATCCAGGCACTACAGGACGACCTACAGAACGCCGAGCAAAAAATTGAAGAGCTAGAGAAGAAGAAGATCTTCTCGCTGCAAACGGCCAGTGCTGTGGCCGAGTTGTCCTCGGCAGCGGGTGAAGCCCACTTGGCAGCGCATGGTCTGACCCCCAAGCAGATGTATGATCACATTGTTGAGCTGGAAGAAACGCTGCAAGCAGAGCGCAGCGAAAAGGATAAGCTGCAGATCTACATGGATCGAATTGTCAAGGAAGTGCAGGAGAAGGCTCCAGTCCTTATGGGCCTGCGCCTGGATCACGAGCGCACAGTAGCCAGCCACACACAACTGAGCGAGCGATTGGAGCAGTGCATGCAGGAGTTGGCAAAGAGCAAGAGCCACGAGCAGCAGGCCTGGAAGGAGAAGACTGCGCTTGAAAAGAAGTGTGAATCGCATGCTCGGAGCGTGGACGACCTATCGCGCCAGGTGCAGCACCTGCTTTTCCGCTCCCAGGATCAGCATGAGCAGTTTGGCAACTTGGGATCAGGTGACGTTGGATCCGAAAATTTGGTGGTCTTCAAGGACGTGGAGGAATTGCAGGTGCGCAACCAGCAGCTCCTGACGGTGATTCGCGAGCTCACCGAGATGAACAAATCCAAGGGCAGCGACAAGTTGAGCAATGGTGTGAGTGATGTTGACTCTCCGGATTCGTCGGCGCATCTGATTATCACTGGCGACTCGGATGATGAACTCGACCAAATCGGTGCCTCCAGTGCGATCAAAAAGCGTTTGTCCATGGCTCGTAAGGAGATCCAAGACCTGCGCACTGAGCGAGAGCAGGAGCGCGAGATGATCACGGCAATCGTAAAGCAGCGTGACATGTACCGCGTGTTGCTAGCCCAGTCTGACACTAAGTTCCTGGGAGGCGGCGCTCCATCTAGCAGCGGTGGGGCTCAAGAGAGCTCTGCACCGGTGGAAAGGCCTCATAACCGTCGCGGATCTCTTGACATCATCGAAAGCAGGAAGTTTCGTGAGATCCAAATGGATTTTGAGGATTACAAGAAGGAGAAGCAGGCTAATATGAAGATGTTGCAAGAAGCCCTGGATCAAGAGCGCGCCAAGAGTTCGGAATCCAGGTTAGCGCAGATGCAAGCTCAAGTGGAAGCTACATGCAACAAGGAGCGCTATGAAGCGTCAGAGGAACGGTGTGCCAACGCTGAGAACGAGATGGTACGTTTGCGGTCCAAGGCGGGCCAGTTGAGCTCATTGATTCTGCAGCACCAGCAGATGCTAGCGAATACCGAGGCAAAGCTGGAGACTGCGAGCTCGCGACTGCAGAGCCTCACTGTCGAGAAAGACTCTGCTGCTCGTGAGGCGGACTTCTTGCGCAAGAATGAGGAGAAGATTCAGCAGGAGTTGACGACCTTGCGTCTTGACAACACGAACTTGCTCAAGCTTATGGAGTCGACGCGTCGCATGGAGACTGGCCGTGAGGAGCGCGATCGCCGAGATGTAGAGGCCTTGACGAAGAAGGTAACGACCCTCGAAACGAAGCTGCACAGTGCATACGAGAAGTTTGACGCTAAGGAGGTGACTTCTGGAGCTCAAGTTATGGCTGGGGAGAGGGAAAAGCAGGCAGCCTTGACAGAACTGACAAAGCTTAAGGAGGTACAAGGTCAACTGAAGGAGCAGCTCGCGCGGCTAGAAGAGCAAAAGACAGCTCTGGAGAGCAAGTCAGAGTTGCTGGAGAAGGAGACCACGCACCTGCGCGAGCAGCTCCGAAAGGGAGCAAGCGCTGCAGCTGCTGAGCGCGTTGCAGCGTTGGAGGTCCAGCTCCGTGACGCGCAACGCGAAGTGCAGGCATCGCTTGTATCGAGGAAAACGTTGACTGAAAGTGTGACGAAATACAAGGCTCTGGCTGAAGCGAGCGATAAGAGTCTGGTTGAATTGTCGAGCGCCAGTGAGAAGTGGAAACAGAGCGAGGCCGAGAAGGTGCAGGCGCTTGAGAAGTCTCGAGACCACTTGAGAGAAGAGCTGGTGAAGGCCCGTGCGGAGCTGAAGGAGCACATCACCGAGAACAGCAGTCTGCGGGAAGAGATCGACCGTGCTGAGCAGGCGCACAAGCGGTCCATTCTTGAAACTACGGAGAAGCAGAAGATGTTGCAGCTTCAAGCCGACAGTGCGGTCCAGCAGATGAATAGTATTCGTGAGGAAATGGGGAAGATGAAGCGTGAACTGGAGACCACCCAGGAGAACTATGAGCGCGAGTTGCAGCTCCACGCAGCGGAAGTCGCAAAGTCGTCGTCATCTCGTCGGGAAATGGAGGAGATCCGCAAGACTGCTCGTGCACGTGAGGCAGATATCGAGGCGTTGAATGTGAAGGTGCGATCAGTTGAGAAGGAGACACAACTTCACTTGGATACATTGCAGAAACGTCTTGACGAAGCGGTTGAGGCCAAGAACGCTGTCGTCGAGCAGAATAAGCTGCTGCACTCGCAGCTTGAACGTGCAGCGACTCAAGTGCGTCGCGCTCACGAACAAGATATGCTGAAGGTGGTAGGCACCCAGCCGTCTGCTTCGAAGCAGGAGGCTGGCGAGGGGGATGCTGCGTTTAACGCTCACGAAAAGGAGGTCGACGATCTCCGGAGTGTGGTCGCATACTTGCGCCGGGAAAGCGAGATCGCCGAGTCGAAGCTCGAGTTATCCCAGCAAGAAGTGCAGCGTGGACGCGCCCAGATCTTCAGCTTGGAGTCCACGATCGAGCGTCTTCGTGGTGACATCAAGGCTCTTTCTAATGCGGCAAGTGCAGCTGGCAAGCAGTCTGCTACGACTTCTGCTGAGAAACGCGTTGCCCAATTGGAGCAGCTGAGTCTGTTGCGTGAGAGCAATGCGACGCTGCGCGACGAGAACCAGAAGAGCCTGGCGAAGCTCAAGGAGGAGGAGGCGAAAGTGCGCAGCCTCGAGGCTAAGCTTGTGCCTCTGCAGAACGCTGAGGCAGCTCTGAAGACCCAGGTTGCGTCCTTAAGGCAAGAGGTCGAAACGCTCAACGACGCCAACAAGCGCTGGAAGCAGCGTGTTGATCAGCTGGTTGAGAAGTACCAGCAAGTTGACCCGGCTGAGCATGACAAGGTAATTGCTGAGAAGGAAGCACTGACGAAGGAGCTCACGGAGTTGAAGGCCGAGCAGAGTGTTTTGAAGGCTGAGCTGGAGACGCTGCGCTCAAGCGGTGGCAAGGATCTGGAAGAGGAGAAGAAGAAGGTCGAGAACTGGAGCAAGCAGTACGAGCGAATCAAGGGTTTTGCAAAGAACTGGAAGAACAAGGCGGAGGCTCTGACGAAGCAACTTGCCGAGAAGAACAAGGAAACGGAAGATCGCACCAGCACCATTTCCACGCTGGAGGCCAAGCTTAGTGCGGTCCAAGCGCAGATTAGCGCTGTGACGGCTGAGAAGTCTGCACTGGAAACGAAGCTGGCGACTTCCGAAGCGGCGAAGCAGGACAGCGTTGCAGCGGCTAGTGGCGCGAACGCGTCGTGGGAAAAGGAGCGTCTAACCCTGAAGGCCCAGTTGGAGCTGGAAACGAAGAAGAGCACCCAGTTGAAGGACTTCAACGCGCGTCTGATGTCTGGTCTGAAGAGCCTGAAGAAGGAGAACAGCGAGCTGAAGGACCACGCAGCTGGTGCTCCTCAACCTCCCCAGCCTGCTGCGGCGCTTGAGAAGACACCTGTGCCTTCCCCACCCGCGTCGCCCCCGCAGGCGCCCCCTTCCACGACAACAGCAACGCCCCCGACGAAGCCAGCCACCGCTCCGTCACCGCTGTTCTCGTCACCAAAGCCTGTGGTCAAGACTGAGCCGGCGGAGCAGCAGGCGAGCGCGGCCGCTTCTGAAGCAAAGCCTGTTGCGTCGAAACCTGGCTTCACTGCCTTCGCTCCTGCCGCTCCTGCTGCCCCGTCGCACCCATTGATCGCTTCGACAAGTACTATAGCCCCGACGGTGACTACTACCACCACCACAACGGTTGATGCTACAACTGCGGCGGTGGCCTCGACACCCTCTACGGTTGTATCTACCTTGAAGCCTGCTTTGCCCGCTCCCGTTCAAGTAACTCCTGGTGCTGCACCAACGCCTGCACTGCCAGTGCCTGCACCTCCGGCAGCAGTGCCGCCAAAGGAGTCGACGGTGACTGCCGCTGGCGAGCCTGCTGGAATGACGGCCGAGGAGAAGCTGCGTCAATTCGCGCTGCGGTCCATCAAGAAGCAGGTGGGCGGTGCTGCTCGCTTTACCCCCACGAAGGCTCCTGCCCCTCCTTCTGAGGATGCTGAAGCCAAGCCTGCTGTAGCAAGTGAGACCGAGTCCAAGGCGTCGTCGGAGACTACCGGTCAGTTCAAGTTTGGTTCTGGAACAGGCTTTGGCGCGTTCGGATCCGGCGGGCCAAGCGGCCTCGTGTTCGGCAAGCCGGGCATCTCCCTGCCTATGCCATCGCCGCCGTCCCCAGGTGCGTCGAACCCGCCGCACCTGTCGCTTGCTGACGAGAGCCCGCCCCCAGAGGCCTTGCGCCGCAGCCAGCGACTCGCGCGCTTCGCGGCTGGCGGAGACGCTGCTACGAGCGTCCCTTCCACTTCGGTTGCGCCGAGTGCTGGCGCCGGAAGTGCTCTGACGAAGCGACCGCTGAGTGGCGCCGGAGAGGAGGGAGCTTCTTCCTCGCAGAAGGTTGCCAAGACAAGTGAAGACCAGACGACGAAGACCACGCCGGTGGCGACCTCTAGCGCGACGCTGTCTACGACGACAGCCTCGGAGGGGAAGCAAGAGGAGGACACTCCTCCCGCACAAACAGACACGACGGAGTCACAGCCGACACCACCGACGCAGTAAGCCACGCCCCGTGAGGACGAGTCCTCGCGTGTTAAAACATGAATATGACAACCCCCGTTTGCTTAGGAATGCGGCTCCAGGTCGAAGCCGGACGAGACCCCGATCGATCGCAAGTGAGTGCCCTGCTTCCCGCCACTAACACTCATCACTGACACGTTCCCTACTTGAACTTGGTCGCGCGACCCATTCGTGAATCAGCCGAGTACGCAGCATCTTGAAGCTATGGCGAAGATCGTCCCAGGGAGCGACGCCACGCCGCTCAACGTGCTGGAGTTCGAGGAGTATGCCAGGGAGTACCTGCCCAAGTCCACGACGGACTACTTCGCGTCGGGCTCGGACTCGATGGAGACGTTGAAGGAGAACCGCGAGGCTTTCAAACGACTGGTGCTGCACCCTCGAGTGCTCCGGGATGTGTCCAAGATGGATACCAGCACGATGCTGCTGGGGCATCGCATCAGTTCGCCGGTGTGTGTGGCTCCTTCGTCCACGCATAGGATAGCGCATCCGGATGGAGAGATCGTTAGCTCGTCCGCGACAGCCAAAGCGGACACGTGCTTCGTGCTCAGCACCATGTCGACGACGACCCTCGAAGACGTGGCGAAGGCCAGCAGTGCAGCCAACGCACTGGCACTGAGATGGTTCCAGCTCTACGTCTTCAAGGACCGGCGTACGTGTTGGCGTGGTGGGCCGCTGTGTGTGAATTAACGACGTTGTTGTCTGTTGCTGGTAGAAATCACGGTCGGTCTTGTGCGACGGGCGGAGCAGGCCAGCTACAAAGCCATCGTGCTGACGGTGGACGCGCTGGTGCTCGGGAATCACGAGGCTGACGTGCGCAACCACTTCAGCATCCCCAAGCACCTCCCGATGGCCAACTTCGGCCCGGAGAATGCAACGAGCGACTATGCGGACTACGTGAGCGACCTGTACGACCAGACTTTGAGCTGGAAGGACGTCAAGTGGCTCAAGAGCATCACGAAACTCCCTATCGTGGCCTAGGGAATTCTTACGCCGGAGGATGCAGTGATGGCAATGGCGAGTGGCTGTGAAGGCATCCTGGTGTCCAACCACGGCGCTCGACAGCTGGATGGCGTGGCGGCGACGATCGATGCGCTGCCAGCCATTGTTCAAGCGGTCGGTGGCCGCGCCGAAGTGTACATGGATGGAGGCGTTCGTCGTGGCACGGAAGTCTTCAAGGTGTGGCTCACTTACGATCTTCACACGCACATGAATGCTACTGACGTTGTACTACCATCCAATGCTAGGCACTAGCTCTCGGAGCTCGGGCCGTCTTCGTGGGTCGCCCCGTCCTGTTCGGCCTTGCCCACAGCGTACGTGAACAAATGCCTTGTCGCCACCGCTGCTGCTTGTGTCAATCTGACGTATCACGGTTTGTTCAAACAGGGTGAAGCTGGAGTCTCCAGTGTTCTGCGAATCCTCAATAGCGAACTAAAGCACGCCATGCTCTTCTCTGGGGCCGCCTCGCTCGCTGGCATCGGGTGCGTGCTGCTGTAGAGCGCGTTGCTGCTGGTATAGCTTGTCAGCTAACCTTTCACGTTGGGGTTATCGCTTCGCAGTCCTGAGTACGTGCGTCGTGGCCTCCCTCCGCTTCCGTCGTCGCTGTGAACAAGCCAAGCTGCGGCATTGATTGCGTTCAGGATCTTGCCGTAGGCAGAGCTTCAAGCGTTTGAAGCCGGAGTGATGGATTGAACAGGAAGCAACATTGCACAAGGTGAACATGTTATTGCGCCGAGTACGTCCGCTTTAGAAATGTCAGGGTGAACTCAATATCAACAAACAGAAGTCGCGTCCACCAGTCGAACTTTGATGTGCACTTCTTACAGCGACGAGGGAAGTGGAGGCACCCCGCGACGAACGTAAGCAGGTCTGTACGCGCACAAAGGAACATGCTTGTGAGCTACTGTACTACGTACTAGAACACTCAAGTAACAGCACCAGCTCTACGTACCCGATGTCTGCGAGCTTAGCCGTGCCCGAGAACAGCATAGCGTGCTTCAGCTCCTCGTTGAGGATGCGAAGGACATTCGAGACACCAGCCTCGCCCTATTCACGAGATAGCAAGGTAAACCGTTAGAAAACACATGGATCACTTCAACATGGTAACTGACGTCAACGTACGCTGTGGGCCAGGCCAAAGAGCACGGGGCGGCCGAGGAAGACCGCGCGAGCGCCCAGCGCCAGAGCCTTGAACACGTCCGTGCCTCGACGAACGCCTCCATCCATGTACACTTCGGCACGACCGTCCACCGCCTGGACGATCGCAGGAAGCGCATCGATCGTCGCCGCCACGCCATCCAGCTGTCGCGCGCCGTGGTTGGACACCAGGATGCCTTCGCAGCCCATGTCCACGGCGATCTTGGCGTCCTCGGGGCTGAGCACGCCCTTGACGACCACGGGCAGCTGGGTGATGCTCTTGAGCCACTTGACGTCGTTCCAGTTGAGCGTGAGGTCGAAGAGCTCGCTGACGTAGTGGGCGAGGCCCGAGTCCTTGAGGCTGTTGACGCCGTGCTCGTGCTCGCCGCCCACCTGGGCGAAGTTGGCCATGGTGAGGTGGTTGGGCAAGCTGAAGCGGTTGCGAACGTCCGGCTCGCGGTGGCCGAGCATGGGCGTGTCCACCGTGAGCACGATGGCCTTGTAGCCGGCCTTCTCGGCGCGCTTGACGAGGCCGCGCGTGAGCTCGCGGTCCTTGAACACGTAGAGCTGGTACCAGCGCAGGGCGCGCGGGTTGGCTTTGCTGTTGGCCTCGGCCACGTCCTCCAGGCTGGTGGTGGAGATGGTGCTGAGGATGTAGCAGGCATCGGCCTTGGCCGTGGCGGACGTGCTGGCGAGCTCCCCGTCCGGATGCGCCATGCGGTGCATGGCCGAGGGCGCCACGCTCACGGGCGAGCTCACGCGGTGGCCCAGCAGCGTCGTGCTCGTGTCCATGCTGGACATGTCGCGCAGCACGCGCGGGTGTAGCACCAGCCGCTTGAAGGCCTCGCGGTTCTCCTGGAGCGTCACCATCTCGTCCGCGCCCGACGCGTAGTAGTCGTACGCGTTCTTGGGCAGGTACTCCTTGGCGTACTCCTCGAACTCGAGCACGTTGAGCGGCGTGCCGTCGCTGCCGGGCACGATCTTGGCCATGGTTGGGACTGGCTCCGCTCCGTTTAGCTAGCTGTGCACTGCGCGGCACGTTCGGGAATGAGCGGCTCATGTCGAGGTTCAACCTCCTGACCTTGCGTTGGCAGCGTTTAACAGCGACTTTCGGCCAATGAGCGCGCTCGACCAATCTCACCGATTATGGGCGGCAGGCTGTGCCGACCGGACCTGAAGGCGACTGCGTCACCGTGGCTCCCGGCGGCGGCGGGGGTAGGCGGAAGGTCCTTCTTGCATCGGGAAACCACCATCAAGAACATCGTGAAGGACGAGGGTGAAGTGCAAGGCAGACTTCACGCTCTCCGCTGGTGTCGACAGTCAGGGAAAGCGGGTTGCTAGCAGCGGGCAGGTATCGATGCGCTCCGGGGCTGCAGCTCTTGTGACGATCCTTCACAAGACTTGATGGCGGTCGGAGTTCACTGCACGACTCTGATAAGCATCAGGCAGCCAGACAAACACACCACTGGCTTTGATCAAACTTGTCAGCCCTCGCACAGGCACTTGCTGCTTTCGGCTCCCAAGGCATCCTTCAGCGAGGTGAGTGGTAGTAACACTTCGCTGAGCGCTCGATACGTTGGCTCCTGCGTATCGAGGCCCCCACGACGTCACTCTGCTGGAAATACGCTGCTCTCTAGCACCTCGCTAAGCACCTAGGCCGCCGCCACTTCTTGACAAGCATCACTCGCGCGGCGCTTCAAGATCCAGCCCCGAAATGACGGCACCTCTTTCGTGTGGCGCACCTCATCTCCGTTTATCTCGCCCAGAGTATGGTCGCATGCGGTCTGCGCGGTCCGGACCGGTCCCGGTATGAGACGTGTGCGGTCCATGTCCTCCATTCTTTACCGCGAGAAGCCTAACAAGCAGCCGAACGGCTCATTGCTCAAGCAGAGTCCAAGCGAACACCAGCAGACCAGCACTCTCTCAATCGGCAAACATGGGCGGCAAGGCCAAGTTCAAAAAGCACACGGCGGCGGACCTCGAGCGGCGCCAGAAGCAGACGAACAAGGGCGGAGGCAAGGCCGGCGCCGCCACGCGTGCCGTGCCCAAGCTCAACTTCACGTGTGACATCTGCATGGTACGTGGGCGGCATCACCAGCAGCAGCAACCACAATACGAAGCTGCCTAGGTACGAATTCCTTTGTGCTGACTCTTCCTCCGTCTTTTGCCCGACAGACCGCGTCGCCCGACATCAAGTCGTACGAACTGCACTACACGAGCAAGCACCCGAGGGCGACCTTCGACCGCGAGGGCGTGATCAAGAAGGCCGAGGATCTGCGTGACGCGCAGATGGACCACTCGGTCAACGGCTCGCACCACAAGAAGAAATAAGCAAATGGCTGCACTCGTGGATGGATGACGGCGAGGGGTGGCGTCACGCTGCTGCAGAACAGGGCTCCGATTCAGGTCTCGCTGCTGCTGCAGACCGATCCCACTCTTCCTTGTCGTTTCTTCTATACGTGTTGAGCTTCCACGCCTGCTCTTTCGCACTGTGGCTGGCGGTTAAACCTGCCGACTAGCTGCAGACAAGAGAGAGCAGGCGGGGCTTCTCTCCGCCGGCGGAGACCGAACGGACGCAGCGGTCCGTCTCGCCCCAACCACGTCAGAAACCCAAGCCCATCTTGTATTTAGTTGTAGTAATATCTAGCTAGCATTCCATCGGCAGCGCTCGTCGCAGCAGTAGCCACGCACCAGGAGATCGTACTCGCACTGAACATGACCTCTTGATCTTACAAGCCCGTCTTCTCTTCACCAGTCCTTGCCAAGCCAAGGACCACAAAAATTTTCGCCGTTATGTTTAGTTTTGTGGTTTACGGTTCTGCCACTAGTGTTTCACATGTCAATAATCTCATCTTACTTTCCTTTATGCTGGAAATGACAGCGTTTTGCTAGATCATCAATGTGGCAGGATCGTTAACTGGAAGTTGTCCAGTGCCGTGCTGTTACCAGAGCCATGGCGAATTGGGTGTTTACTGTGCCCAATACCACGTACATTAACCTACCTGAATTCGGCAGTACTAGGATGGCGGGATTCCTGTAGTCCTAAGGCCGTTTCAGCTAAGCGTTTCGTGGTAAATTATCGCATGGTAATAGCCATGAGGATAGAGGACGTTCTTCAGGTAGTTGTCAGTTACCGGTAAGCATGAAGAAATATGGCTACAATAGGTTCCTTCGAGGTGTGGAGTTTTCAACTGAATGATGACTTCCAAGGAAGTTATCGTGTCAATATTGTAGCAGCCGCAAACTGAGTTTGATAGTCGGTGCAAGCGTTGTTCAAATATTGGCAAGTGGCGGAGTTCAAGTGCATTTCGCTTTTTCGTAAAAATAAACCACTTTGCGTAATTACAAGGCCCACAGCCAATCACACCGCGTAAATCCATGCGCGCCCCTCGCCGCACGCTGCGCCAGAAAGCGTCAAAGCCCCCTCGCGCCTCACGCCACCCGCAACGAGTCCCAGGATGCTGTCCGCTACGAGCCGCTTCGCCGCCCGCGCGCTGCACACGTCGCCGCGCCTGTCAGCCGCCGCCGCCGAGCAGGCCGCCGCCACGGCCACCAAGGTGACGCTGAACCTCACCACGCCCTACCAGGCCTTCTACAAGGGCGCCGAGGTGGACCTCGTGCAGATCCCCGGCGTCATCGGCGAGTACGGCGTGACCGCGGGCCACACGCCCGTGCTGGCGCAGCTCAAGCCCGGCGTGATCAAGGTGCACGTGGAGCGCGAGAAGGACGTGCAGAGCTTCTTCACGGCCGGCGGCTTCGCGATGACGCACGCCAACTCGGTCACGGACATCGCGTGCGTGGAGCTCGTCAAGCTGGAGGACATCGACGTGGAGGCGGCCCAGGCTGGCCTCACCAAGTTCCAGGCGCAGCTGGCGACGGCCCCCGAGGGCTCGGAGGAGAAGCTCAACGCCCAGATCGGCGTGGACACCCACGCTGCCATGGTGGCCGCGGTCGGCAGCAACTAGACGGCGACGGCCTCCGCAGCCTCTCGCCCTCCTTGAAGCAGCAATTAATTACCAGTCAAGTCCGTCGCCCGTGTTGTTAGGCGCGCTCGCTTGAGTTTCCTTGCTTCGTCTTCTCCTTGCTTGCTTGCTTGCGTTCGGTCGGCTGGTCGTGTGGCTTGGTGGATGGATACTTGGTACTGGATTCGACTGCTTGGCAGGAAGACGCGACCGGAAGAGCAGGTACAATGCGGCTTTTAGGATCTGGACAGCAAGCAGCGAGGATTTGGTTGGAAGGGAACGCATGCAACAGGAAGACGCAAAATTTGAAACGAAAATGAACAAGTTGCTGGCAAGTGCTGGATAGCTGCGTCAATGTGCTGCTGCTATGTCCTTAGGTGTCTTCGCCCCAATTTCGTTTAGCATTGCAGGTGTTGATGCAGCAACGAGCTTGCGCTATAATGGAGGCGCGTTTCGTCCCAGTGGTCGACCCCTTGAGCAGTCGCAGAGACTTTGGATCCTTTAGACAGGAGAGCGGGAGGCAGGTATGACGGACATGGAGATGACGCCCGGGCGAGCCAGCCAGGTGATTAAGGTCGTGATGCCCACTTACGTCATGGCACCGACAGAAGACGAGCGGTACGTGGTGAGGCTTGCATTGCACGCTGGCTGGTTGATGACAACAGGAGCTAAAATCTGTGCTGCCAGCTTCCGCCGCAAAAAGGTGTGCAACGTCATCTCCGAGTGCATGGCCAAGGAGCTGGAGGGCAAAGAGTTCGACGAGAGCGACTGCAAGAGCTGGAGCACAGCCATCGCGGACGCCGTCAAAGCGCGCATCCACGCCGAGTGCAATTTCCCGCGGTACAAGGTCGTCGTGCAGACTTTCATCGGCCAGCAGAGACTGCAGGACGTCCGCATCACGTCTCGCTGCTTGTGGGACAACGACCACGACAACCACGCCTCGGCGGTGTTTAACAGCGTGAGTCGTTTTGACTCATTGTCGTGGATATCGTTGATGCAAAGCTGACTACTTGTCCTTGACGTAGCAACACATCTGGGCCACCTGCGTGGTTTTTGGTTTCTACGCCGACTAACAGCAGCAGACCGAGTCAGCAGGAAGAGTTGCAATGACAACAAGACTCGACAACAAAGTACATGTTTTTTTTTATCTATAAGTTATTTCTTTGGTTTCTCTGTGGGCATATGTACGTACGTAGTAGTGATAGTAATGGTAGTAAGTGGCAGCGGCGCTGTGCTTCCTCGCTAGTTGGGCGTAGCAGCCCGCAGTGGTCATCTTGTGGTACATATAGCTCCGTCTCCTCGGCATCGCGTCCTCGTATTCTGCTCATTCGTTTTCTCGATCTTGCTCTTCTCCGTCTCTTTTGTTTGCGCTTACTGGCTGTTCGCTCGAGTGCTGCTGCGCTTGGTTCCCGATCGTCTCCATCTTCTTTTTCTTGGCACTTGTTAAATGTCGGGCCCTCCCAAAAACGTAATTGGGCCCGCGGTCATACTTTACATCTATCCACATTGACCAAGCAGCAGCAGCAGCAGAACTTCCAGCACGCGACGCATTCAGCGGGCAGGCTCCTCCGTAAAACTTGACACCGCGTCCGCACCGCTCCGAGTGAGACACACTAATTGCTTCAACTGCGCGCGCCATAGCAGATTATGCGCCACCATTGAGCATCTCCCACGTGATTTGCAGGTCCAGGTCTCCCTCGTGGGTGCACAGATGCTCCATGTTGGCGAGGATAAGCTCCACCTCCAGCTGCAACTCGCTGATCTTCGGGTAGGCAATGAACTTCATGGACTTGCCGTGACATGCGTCCATCGCCTGCATCTTGACGTTTATCAGCGCCTCGCGCTCTGTGGGGCCGTCTCCGAGCGAGATGACGTGACGCGGGATACCCGCCGAGTCATCCTCGCCGTACGACTCCCACACCGGGAACACCTCGTTGTTGAACGCCTCCACCTTCCACCGGCGCGGGCAGTCCGGGTACAGGTACTCGTATGTGGAGCGCGCGGAGATGACTTTGATCCGCGTGTTGAAGAACGGCACGAGCCGCGGCATGAAGAGCGACGCCGACAGTTCGACCCAGCCGGTCTCGGCAGCCGTCACAATGACCACGCGGCCGTACGACAGCGCGGTCTCCAGGAGCTGCGCGACGGACTCCTCGAGCTCCTTGAGCTCGGTTTGCACGTCGTCCGGGATCTCGGGCTCCTCATTAATGTACTTGGGGCAGAGGCCGAGCTTGGCGATCGCCGACGACGCCATGAGTGTGTCGTCTGTTGGGTGGAGGGTGATTGATAGCAAGAGGGTGAGAAGGCGGAACTAATGCAGGCAGCGCAAGAGCGACGGCGGCCGCTTACCCCAGTCGAAGAAGATGACGACGTCCTCTGGGTTGTGCTTGCCGGCGGAGGTGCCGCGCGGGCTCAGCATGGCGCCGACGTCGTAGCTGTCGAGCGAGAGGCTGCTGCGCGCGTCCTCGACGCACACGTCTCCGCTGCTGTTGGTGTTGGGCGCCATGGGCTTCTGCTTCGGGTCTGGCACACTGCAACGTCGGTCGCGTCGTCGGGTTGCGCAACTGAAAGTCCCTGGTGACTGGAAACGACAAACACCAAGCAGCAATCGCGTTAGCTGTCGTCTTGCCTCCAATGCACACGCTGCGGGGCACACTCACGTTCGGTCGGTCGCTGCGAGGAGGGAATAGCGCTAGTGAGTCTCCGCCGGTCGGTCGCTGCAAGGAGGGAGTAGCGCTAGTGAATCTCCGCCGGTCTTTCGCTCGTCTCGCCTTCAAAACCAGAACTGACTTCCGTGAGGAGGTCACTTGGGGCAAAAAAGCCTGCACGACTTCGGGCCAATGGGCGATTTTAGACGCGGCATTGACCAATGAGAAGGGATAAGGGCAGTGCGGTTTCGGCCAATGCCAGCGGACTCGCGCCAGGTGAGACCGGCTTTTGCCACTTGCGCTAGCCTTAATCTCTATGCCGCCGCCCAAGCTCGTTATGCCGCGGCGGCCAGGCGGACACCATGCGCTCGTGTCGGGGCGTCGTCGCTATCGGCAGCGTTGCATTGTACTGCAATGCATTTGCAGCGCTGCGTCGCTGTGACGAAGATGGTCGCAGCCTGCGACTCGCGGTGCGACACCGGTTCACGATCTCGAGGGCAAAAAAGCCCTTGATTGAACTTATTCTTCCGTCTTAGCCGACAGAGCCAGTAGACATTGCGGTGAGCCAAGCGAAGCTGGTGCCCACCGAACTCTTTCCGCCTCCTCGAAACAGCAAAAATCATGCGCGGCGGCATCGCTAGAGGACGAGCTGGGCGGCGACGAAGAAATAGAGCCCAGGCTCGCAAACAATAAGCTCGAAGCAGCGTGCCGGTGCCTGCCAAGATGGACTCGCCCAGCTGGCGAGGCTCCGACTTTCGCCCATTCGTCTCGTCTCTTGCGGTTTTAAACAGAAGTATTTTGCATACGACTGTATTTTTTTAATTAAATACCAAGGTGGCCCACCAAGCCACAGCTTCGCTGTTAGTCTTTGGGGACGCAGACAAAAGCGCTCGCTCGCCAGCACGAGCCATCCGGCCGGTGCTTTGCAGACTTCGAAGTCATTGTTTGTATTTCCAAGCGACAAGCCATTTTAAGGCATTGATCTCGCTACAAGATCGTCTCGAACAACTGTAAAACTCCAGCAACAACCTGTAGGCATCCGTCCGATCTCGTTGCGCGCGCGAATCTGAGCCGAGTGTTGCCCCTGCACATGGACTACGACAGCAGACTGGGCAATCTTAGCACAACGATTAGTTCT
The DNA here is from genome assembly GCA_001314425.1 of Phytophthora pluvialis. NCBI lineage: Eukaryota > Oomycota > Peronosporomycetes > Peronosporales > Peronosporaceae > Phytophthora > Phytophthora pluvialis. The sequence continues at coordinate 9,299 of LGTU01000370.1, read as the reverse complement.
GTTTGATTTGTGGGTACGGCGGGGCCTCATTGTCTATCGACCACTTCACTTCCTCCGTGGGGCGAGGCCCTTTCCGCGTCGTGGTCTACTGCTGCGGCCTACACTTTCTACACCTTCTCGCCGCGACGACCTGCGTCCTGCTCCTTCTGGAGCTTCTCGGGGTTCACCTCGTCCCACTCGATGTTGATCACGCGGTTGATGAACTTGGACATGTCGCTCTTCTCCGGTTCGTCGTTGCGCTCCTTGAACACGTTGAAGCACGTCTTGCACACGCGCTTCTGCTCGTGGTTGCCCGCGCCGCGACGCGTACGGCCCGGAAAGCCCATCGGGAACTTGACCATCTCAACGTGCAGCGCAGAGCACTCGGCGCAGCAGAGGCGACCGCAGTGCGTGCAGTTGTGCTCGCGATGACCGAACTTGAACTTCTGGCGGCACAGCATGCACTCGGAGCGCTCCTTCCTCGTGATGTATGTGGGCGGGAAGTAAATGTGCGAGATGAGGTAGCGCAGGTCCTTGCGGGGAAGCTTCTCGAACACGCTCTTGCCGTCGGCGTCCTCGACGTCCATCTTGGCGCCTGCACGCACCAGCGCGCCAGCGATGTGCAATCGACCGGTGCTGATAGCAGTGTGAATTACGGTCTGGCTGTCGTGCATGTCGTTCGGGTTGGCACCGAACTTGAGGAGCATGCGGGGGATGATCACGCTGTCATCCTTGGAGGTGATCACCGAGATAATCAGCGGCGTGAACTTACGGCTGTTCTTCACGTTGGCGCTGGCGCCGTTCTCTAGCAGCAGGTGCACCATAGCCGGCGTCTTCGTGGCCGCAAAGTGCAGCGCCGTGTTGCCCTTGTCGTCCTCAACGTTGATAATATCCTCGAGCGGCTTGTACTGCTCCAGAATCACCTTCACAAGTGGCACCTTGCCGCTCTTGACTGCAAGGTGCAGGCCCGTCTGACCGTGGTTCGGCTCGCGGTTTAACAGGGCCTCAGGGCCATCCACGCGTAAGTGCTGCACCACGCCGCGGAGGTTGCCCTTCGCACACATCTCGTGTAGCGTACCGATCGGGTGGCTCTTCATAAGCGGAGCCGTGCTATCCATTGTCACGCGCACCGAGGGCCGGGGCGCATCGGTGTTAATCGTGTTGTTCATTGACGAATTCATCGAAGACACCATTGACCCAGACGACACGTCCGACGGACGCACTTGGCCGCTAGCACGAGGAGGCGACGGAAGGTGGTCTTCCGGCGAGAAATCGCTCACGTTGTCAATAGCGGCGATACCCGTGGCCTCCTCCGCGTCAGGAAGAATTGGCACGCCATCCCCCTTCGTTTCGACGGAGAAATGGCCGAGCATCGCAACTGTCGAGCCGCTCTTTTCACGCTGGAACCGTTTCTTGCCACGCTCTTTACTTCCCTTCTTCTCCACGGCCGCCCTGTCTTCCTTCTCCTCCTCCTCGATCTTCCAGTCGCCAATGTTGGCATCGACATCGAAGCTCTCGTCGTCACGCCAGGAGTCGCGCGACTCGCGCGATGCACGCACTGACTCGTCCTCCGAGTCCTCGAAGCCGAGGTCGTTGACGCCAGACGTGAGAACCAAACCGTCCAGCTCGCGGAGCTTCTCTTCCGGTGCAGCAGACTGGCGCGGCGAGGCAGGCTTCTGCTTGCGTGCCTTGGGCTTGTGCTGAGAGCTCGGCGCGGCAGCCAGAGGCTCGGGTACCGCGTGGTGCTCCTCCACAGCTGCATGCTCTTCGTACGCCGGCTCATCCGTAAACATAACCGGCTCGGGGGCAGGCGTTGGCGTCGGCTTCGGCAGTGACTTGGGCGCCGGCTTCGGGGGCGACGCAGCCATCTTCTTGGCAGCCGGCACCTTGGCACTCTGACGCTGAGGCGACGCGGGATGCTCCGGGAAGTCTGACGGCGTCTTGTGCACGGGCATGGAGGCGCGATCCGGGTGCGACGGCGCCGGAGGAGGCGGCGCATACTTGGTGGAGCCCCGAGGGTGCGACGGTGGCGCCTGGGAGCCCATGGGGCTGGTGGGGCCCAGCGCATTGGCGCCGCTGGTGATGACGTAGGTGCTCTTGCGGGGCACCGGGGCGGGCGCCTGGTCCGCGACGGGCGAGAGCTTCTTGAAGCGTAGCGTGGCCGGCAGGTCGCACACCTGCAGGTAGGCCACGACGTCGTCCAGCGTGATCTTGGTTGTGTCCTTCATGTTGATGGAGAGCAGCAGGTCGCCCGGTCCGACGTTCTTGATGCCGAAGGGGAAGCCCTTGCCGGTGACGCGGCTGACGGCCACGCCGCCGGCATCTCCCTCGAGCGTCGTGAGCGCCACGCCCAGGTCGCCGCCCTCCCAGATGAGCTGGTACTCGAGGATCTCGTCCGTGTCCGAGTCCACCACGGACTCCACGAAGCTGCCCACCAGGTCCTGGTACTCGGCCGCCTGCTCCTGCATCCAGTCGGGCGCGTCGCCCGCGTGCTCATCGCTCATAGCTGTCGTCTGTCTACTCGAGGCTGCGCTTGGTTCTCCACGACGCCGATCCACTTGTGACGGAGCCCTAAAGGGGCGGAGGCTCGAAACACCTCTGGACACACAAAGCGTACACAAACTGTACTGGGGATTTGTATGTCGCGTCCGTTACTCGCGCGCGAGGCGACGACTGACGTGGCCGCCCAAAGCCACTTCAAGTGATATCCTGTCCTCCAAGTAGATTTTTTGAAGACCGCTGGCCTGCGCGGAAGGCTTCGAATGCATTATGCAATGGCATCCGAAGCACGAGCGTGCTTCCGGCAGCCTCTTGACTCTCAAGCTCCAGCTCTATACCATGTGCGACATCGAGCGGAAGGGCTACTTGGCGTTCGTCCGCTGCACAAATCCGAGCGGATGCCGGCGAACCGGTTCTCGAAACTTTCGAGCTGAGGAAGCTGTTCGAGCAGCAAGACAGACGCGATTTCTTCGACTCGAAGTTCGAGGCCCCCATCGAGCTCGCGAGATCTGTAGACGACGAGCGACTGAACTATCACGACGCGACGATGCCAGAACCGGAGACCAATTGCACTCGATCGTTTGTTGTTGTTTACAGGTTACACTACGAGCGCTTGCTCGTACACTACCCCCTACCAACCACTATAATAAATTAAGGGTGGAGCTGCTGCACCTGCGCCGAGAAGTCGGAGATGCGCTCCAAGTTGCTCAATAGATGATCCATCTCCTTCGCCGGCGTCAAAGAGGATCCGTTGCTTGACACCGATCTTGACCGGGGCTCTTGCTGCTGCTGCGGCTGGGAATGGCGACGATGGCGGCGGTGAGGGGACAGCGAGCTCGTCGTGGGGACCGTGGACTCGTTGCTGCTGCTCACCGGTGTGCCAGGACTGCTGCTGCCTCGAGATCGCCGTCTGTGACTGGAAGTCGAGCTGCTCGATTGGTCGCTCCTGCTGCCGGATTTGTCCTGGACCTGGTGCTGAAGCACCGAGACGGTGCGCTGCAGCTTCGTGATGGCAGCGTTCCGCTCTTGGAGATCGCGCAGCAGCGTCTTCTCGTTGCTCAGCAGCACTGCACAGCGTTTGCGCTCGTTGTCCATCTGGTGCTGCAGCGCCTCGATCTCCTCAACCAGCTCGGTTGTGTGATCTTCAGCTGTTGCCTTCATATTGTCTCGACACTGCACGAGGAGACGGACGCGTTTCACAGCCTCGTCGCGCTGCTGCTTTGCCATACCATAATCGCTCTGCACGTTCTCCAGCATCTGACGAAGCTTGTTGATCTCGACTTGGTAGCTCTCCTTCAGGCACGTAACATTGCTCAACTTCCGCTGAAGATCACGAACGGTGTCGGATTCCTGTCCGTTGCGACGGTGAATGTGCCCGAGTTGGCTTTCCAACGTCTTCACCTGATCCTTGTAGCTCTTCACTTGAGAGCTCAACGCTACCAGATCCGTTTGATCCACCTTGGACTGCTTCGCAAGTGCTATTACCTTCTCCCCCATATCGAAGTTACGCTGGCCAGCGCTCTCGATCCGATGCACAAGCTGAACCATCTCTCGCTCCAACTTCTTTCGCTCCTTCAACAATTTATGCTCGCGGGTCGTGATCTCCTGACGGCCATTGTCAATGCGCTGGGTTGCTTCAGCTAACTCCTCTTCCAAGAGAGCGATGTCGCGCTTGAGCTCTTCCAGCTTCTGGTCCTTCTGGCGAAGAGACAGCTCGGTAATATGCATCTTCTCGTTCCAGGTGGAGCTTTCTTCTTCAAGAGCGTTGATCTGCTGCTTCAGTGACAATTTGTCCTGCTCCAGCTGTTCAATCCGAGCGCGAAGACCATCAGCCTTGCGCACTTCCGTTTCCACTCGGCTTTCACAGCGTAAGCGAACATCAGTGACAGTGCCCTCCCACGATTCCTTCTCTTGCTGCAGCACAGCAGCTTGACGCTCGGCACTCTTCAGCGTTGTGATGACCTCCTCCTTCTCCAGAAGTTGGCGGTACAGCTCGTCGACCTTCTCATTCTGGCGCGTGGAAGAATCGCGATTGATACTATCGACACGCTCCAGGTCCGTCGTCAGCGTCTGTCGCTCAGTGTCAAGCGTGGTATTTTCCTTTTTGAGACGACTGAGTTCGTTTCGCAGCTTCTCCAGCTCTTCATGCGCCGACGCTGCACTCTCTTCGTCGTTCAGCAGCTCCTTGAATCCGAAATCGAGCTGCTCTGCCAATGACGTCCGGCACTGCTGGAGTTGTTGGTATTTGGTTCGGGATTGATCTAGCTCAGTTTCCAGTCTGTAGATCTGCTCCTTCAACTGTCGGATATCGTACTCGGTCTGCCTCTGCTTCTCGTCGCTGCGAAGAACCTCGTTTTCGAGACTGCGGGCAGCAAGGTCTTTTTCTGCTAATCGTCCTCGCAGCAGTGTGATCTCCTGCTTCAACGACTGCGCCTCCGTTTTCAAGCTGTCCTTCTCGTGCATGAACTCGCTGCGAAGTCGTTCCTTCAGAGACGTTACTTCGCTGCGTAATGTTGACACCAGCACGGTGTGGTCTTTGGACGACAGGCGCGACTTTGCGGTCTGCAATTCAGCCTTGGTGGCCTCTTGATCCCTGTGCAGACTGGAAATTTCGCTCTGGAGGTCACTCTTCTCACGCTGCAGCGTCGCCACTAACGCCAGTAGCTCTTGTCGCTGCACCTTAATTTCTTCCCTGGAGCTGTCGTCCGACGCCAGCAACTGCTCTCGAAGTGTCAGCATATTGGTCGAGTTGTCCAGCTTGAGCTGCATCTCCTTGATCTCGCTGTTCTTGCGCTCGACTTCAAGCTGGGCCGCTGACACCTCCGCAACAGAGGCCGCCACTTTCCGTTGCAGCTCCTGGATCTCTGCTCCCTGTCTGCGTTTCTCACCTTCCAAGCTGCTAAACTTCTCGCTGATGCTGTTGATCTCCGACGAGAAGCGTGAGCTGCTCGCGTGTTCGCTGAAGCTGCGTCCCGCGCTGTGCAGCAGCGTCTGCAGCTCGGAGCGCAGTCGCGCGTTCTCGTCGCTGGCTGTCTGGAGGTTCTCCAGCTGCTGCTGCATGGCCGCTTCGTCCTGCTGCAGCCGCTCGCACTCCTGCGCCTTGTCGCTGAGCTCTTGCTCCAGCTCGAGGCAGCGCGTCTGCACCTCGGCCTCCTTGCGCTGCATCTTGATCTCCAGCTGCTCGATGGCCTGCGAGAAGCCCGTGAGCGTGTGCTTGGCGTCCTTGAGCTGCCTCTCCAGGTCCTTATTCTGGCGCTCGAGGCGCGCGCGGTCCCTGTCCCAGCCGCTCTTCTTGGCCCGCAACGCGTCGAGCTCGTCGCCCAGCGCGCGGTTCTCGCTCGCGAGCTCGACGGAGGCGGAGGCGTCGTCGCCCTTGGCCAGCGGCAGGCAGCGGCGCAGCGTCACGAGCTCCTGGCGCGCGCGCTCCTCGCGCTGGCGGTAGAAGTCGACCTGGCAGGTCAGCGCCTCGATGGTGCCCTTCTGCTCGGCGTGCAGCTGGTCCAGCATGGACCCGAAGGAGCTCGCGTCGTCCGAGAACTTGTGGGAGGTATTGTTGTTATTGTTGTTGCTGCTGCTACGGTGCGTCACGCTGTGCTTGTCCGCGGCGACGCTCGAGAGCGAGCTGTTGCTGCTGCCGTGCAGCACCATTTTGGTCCCGATTGACTGGCGAAGTGGGCGACGCGGCGCGATCGCGGATATTTCGGTTCGCGCGGGAAATTTGAACGCGACAATTTGGGATAGTTAGCGACGTGGTGCGCTACACAGAGTGCGGTATGCGGCAAGGTAATGTTGTATCAAGTCCGGAAGGTGGGCTGCCCACGGTATATGGTTTGGCGCGCGTATTTGAAAATTGGCAGACGTGATGTTTTCAGCCAATAAGCGGAATGAAAACGCGACCTTTTCAGCCAGTGAGACGGCGCGATTTGGCCGCGCGTCACACTTGCCGGAAGATGCTTGTGGGAACCAGTCGAGGGGGAGTTGGGTGAGCCAAAGCAGCAGAAGCGAATCAGCGCCCAAAGCAAGCAGGAGAACATGTCGACGCCCTCGGACCTCGCCGCCCGCGTGGACAAGCTGGAGGTGGCGCAGCAGCATCAGGACGCGCGCGTGGAGCAGCTGCAGATGCAAGTGGAGGCGGCCAAGCCCGCGCGCGAGACGTTCTACCTGACGACGGCCATCCACTACACGAACGGCCTGCCGCACATGGGCCACGCCTACGAAAACGTGTGCTCGGACGTCATCTGCCGCTACCACCGCGTGTTCGGCCGCGACGTGTACTTCCTCACGGGCACGGACGAGCACGGCCAGAAGATCGCGCAGACGGCCGAGGCCGCCGGCGTCACGCCCCAGCAGCTCGTGGACAAGTACGCCGGCATCTTCCAGCAGCTCACCAAGGACCTCAACATGAGCAACGACAACTTCATCCGCACCACCAGCGACGTGCACAAGGAGTTCGCCCAGTGGCTCTTCCAGCGCGCGCTCGACAGGGGCGACGTGTACCTCGGCAACTACGAGGGCTGGTACAACGTGCGTGAGGAGACGTTCGTGACCGAGACGGAGGCCCAGCTCACAGACTACAAGGACCCCACCACAGGCGCGCCCTTCAAGAAGATGCAGGAGCAGTCGTACTTCTTCAAGATGTCCAAGTACCAGGAGCGCCTGGTCAAGCACATCGAGGAGAACCCCGACTTTCTGCAGCCCGAGGTGCGTCGCCAGGAGCTGCTGCGCCGCCTCAAGGAGCCGCTGCAGGACCTGTCGGCGTCGCGCAACACCTTCACGCATGGTATCCCGCTACTCAACGACCCCAAGCACGTGCTGTACGTGTGGTTCGACGCGCTGGCCAACTACCTGTCGGCCATCGGGTACCCGGACGGCCCGAACGCCCGCTACTGGCCCGCTAACGTGCACATCATTGGCAAGGACATCACGTGGTTCCACTGCGTTATCTGGCCTTGCATTTTGATGAGCACGGGCATCCCGCTGCCCAAGCGCGTGTTCGCCCACGGCTTCGTGAACGCCAAGGACGGCTCCAAGATGAGCAAGAGCATTGGCAACGTCGTTGACCCGTATGAGATGATTGGTAAGTATGGCCTGGAGTCGTTCCGCTACTTCATCGTGCGTTCGGCGAAGTTCGGCCAGGACATGCCCTTCTCCGAGGACGACCTCATCAACATTCACAACTCGGAGCTCGCCGACACCCTGGGCAACCTGGTGCACCGCACCGTCAACATCTGTAAGAAGTACTCGAACGGGATTGTGCCTGATGCCAAGGCCGACAAGCCATTCGACATCTACGAGCTGCTGAAGTACTCGGAGGACTCGTATAAGGACTTTTCGCTGCAGAGCGCTTGCATTGCGATTGTTAATGCCCTAAAGGATACCAACAAGTACCTGACGGAGAAGGAGCCGTGGCACATGAAGGAGAACGAGCCACGCCTTGTGGTCGTGCGCACATGCCTGGAGGCCATCTACGTGCTGACCCACTACCTGAGCCCTATCATCCCCAAGACCGCCGAGACGATCTTCGAGAAGCTCGGCACGGCCCCCACGACGCTGACTGCGCTGTCCCCGGACTACGACAACCTGAAGCCTGGCACCGAGGTGTCGATTGGCGGCATCCTGTTCAACAAGATCCTGACGGAGGAGGAGAAGCAAAAGCAGGCCGATGCTGCCGCCGCCAAGGTCAAGCCCGCGAAGGCCATGCCGGCAAAGGCTGCCACGCCGCTCTTCGCCTCTATGGACGTCCGCGTCGGCGTGATCTCCAAGGTGTGGAAGCACCCGGAGTCGGAGAAACTGTACTGCGAGGAGATCGATATTGGCGAGGAGGAGCCCAAGCAGATCGCGTCCGGCCTGCAGGCCTTCTACTCGCTGGAAGAGATGGAGAACCGCAAGGTGCTGGTGCTGCTGAACCTGAAACCGGCCAAGCTGGGCGGCTTCAAGTCGCACGGCATGGTGCTGTGCGCGTGCGACGAGGCCCACGAGAACGTGCAGTTCGTGGAGCCCCCCGCCGACGCCAAGGTGGGCGAGCGCGTGACCATCGCGTCGGAGAGCGGCGAGCCGCTGTCGGCGGCGCAGATGAAGAAGCAGAAGGTGCTGGAGAAGGTCTCACCCGACTTCCTGACCGACGACAACTGTGTGGCGACCTACAAGGGCGAGCAGATCATGACATCCGCCGGCCCGTGCACCGCCAAGTCGCTGCAGAAGGCGTTTATTAGCTAGAGTTGGTGCCGAGCAATTGGGCTCGCGGGTAGAGGAGCGAGGAGAGCGGTGGGCACATCGATATTGTAGAGAATGACATGGGATGGTGCTGCCACGCACGCCTGCCACGTCGCCGCTGTCGACGCGCCATCTGCGAAATGGGTAGTTGCCATCTCAAAATGCGTATTTCTCGGAAAGTGCCCATTTCGCTGGTAAATTTCATTCCCGTGAATCTCAGCAAATGTATCGTCGTAGACGTTCTCGAGTGAATTCAGAACTACAACAACCAGTAAGGTATCTTCGGATTCTGCTTGCCCTGCAACCTGCTACATGGAGCTATGCCGATAGCACTTGGGAAGCAAACGTACGCGACTGTAAAGCCTGAGTGGCTCCTGCCACGTGTGCGATCTCATGATTCGCTGGATGCAAGCCGCAACTCGACCACATGATGATCCCATCTTCGAACCATCGTATTATGTATTAATACATGTTCCGGTATTGGTTTGTTTTCTCCTTCGCGCTGTCAGATTAGCTGTAAGGTAAATGCCCAGTTTAGTAGCACGAACCAACTTAGTAGCACTTCAAATTTCACCCAGTGGAAAACGTCCTTGGAGCTTGAAAGTCTT
>LGTU01000369.1:0-39052 GCA_001314425.1 Phytophthora pluvialis | reverse complement strand
AAGCCTTTCAAGCTCCAAGGACGTTTTCCACTGGGTGAAATTTGAAGTGCTACTACGTTGGTTCGTGCTACTAAACTGGGCATTTACCTTACATGTATACCAGCACAGAGGCCTGGCCGGAATGGTTATCGGAGTTTTCCCATCTCGAGTATCCAATTTGATGCAGTGTTCCTGCTTTCCCTGAAACTGTTTTCACGGAGGCGTCGCCTGGAGTGGAGCGAGCGCCTCAAAGACCCACGCAACGCCGAGCGATGGTGACCCCCGTTCGTCGCCGCTCCTTGGCCGTGGACAGCAGCGGCAGCTTTTACGGTTATATCGACGACTTGCGCAACGCCTTCGACCCGCACTCGGGGCTGCTCAAGAGCTGGCACCAGCTCTTGTCCTGCTGTCTGCTCTACGAAGCCTTCTTGCTGCCCTTCGTCGTGACCTTCGCGGCCAAAGCTTCGCTTGCTCCGTCGACCACGGCGCTCCGGGCTTTCTACGCGGCGGAATTGCTCTTCTGCGTCGACTTCTACGTGAAGCTCAACACGGGCTTCTACGAGGCGGGCAACATCCACCGCGACAAGCGCAAGGCCCGAGCCAAGTACCTCAAGTCGCTGGGCTTCCTGCTGGACGTCCTGGCCATCGTACCGCTATCGGTTCTCGTGTCCATCAGCGAGGCCAAGTCGGTCTCCGCTGTGTTAACTCTGCAGACGGCGTGCTGGCCAGGATGGCTCGAGTTCCACAAGGTGCTGCGCGTCTGGCGGGTGCCCGGCTACCTGAGCAACCTGGACGACGTGCACGCCAAGCGCTTCCGAGCTCTCAAGTTGTTCAAAGTGCTGGTGGCTACGGCATTCGTGGCTCATCTTGTGGCGTGCGGTCGCTTCGCGTTCGGCTTGAGAGGTGCCTCAAACGCAGACTCCGACGCATGGCTACCACCACCAGCACTTGAAAGCGAGTCGTTGTCGCGGCAGTACGTCCAAGCGCTCTTCTGGAGTGTCGGACTGCTCACAGGCGCGTCCGAAGGAGCTCTGCCTCGGTACAACACGGAGTTTGCGTTCACGCTGGCCGTGGTTTTACTGGGCTTTGTGCTCTTTATCTACGCGTGCTCGACGTTTTTCATGCTCTCCAAGTCGGAGAGCAACCAGACCGTGCTGGCGCAGGCGCGCATCAACCAACTGCGGCACTTGCTCACGTTTCACCGCGTGCCCGAGTCGCTGCAGACCCAAGCTGTCGAATACCTCAAGCGCCACTACACCGACGCGGAATCGAACGACCGCGAGGTAGTCAAGCTGTTGTGTCCATCGATCACGAAAGACATCCAGGTGGAGCTTCTGAAGGACATGGTCGGCCGTATCCCGCTCTTCCGGGGCTGCAACCAACCGTTTATCGTGGCGCTGACGAGTTTGCTGGAGATGACGAGCTTCCCGGCGCATGTAACCCTCTTTGAAGCTGGCGATCATGGCGACTACATGTACGTAGTCAACTCGGGTGTCCTGCGCATCCTGGTCAACGGCGTGAAGGTGCGCGAGCTTCGGCAAGGAAGTTTTTTCGGCGAAGTGTCGGTGTTTTCAAAGCACCCACGGTCCGCTGCGGTTGAAACAGCGTCGTACTGCACGCTCTACCGACTGTCACGCTTCCACACGGAGCGGGTGTTGGAAGGCTATCCAGATTACGCTTTACAGATTGCAGCTACTATTGACGAGATGTTGGAGGAGCGCGAAGAATCAAAGACTCGAGACAATCGCGGCGCTCGTGGAGGCGGCGAGGAATTCATGCTCACAACGCTCTTTCACCTATCGACACAGCCGCGCACGAGAAGAAAGCGATCGTCGCTGCGAGATCGTGCCCACTTTGTCGCTCGAGCTTCACTGCGACGAAGCAAATCAACAAGAGTTATATCGGCCTCGCGACACTCGGAGTATGATGACGGCAACATCTCCGTGAACGAGAAACGAGCGATTAATTTCAACCCGGCACCGATCCAGTTACCACCCAAGGTAGCTATCAAGAGGTCCACGGGGAAGTTGGTACGTAGTCAGTCGGCTTATGCTCTCCACGTGTCGTCCGGGATGGCCTGGTTGCCCCCACGTACTGCAAGTATGAAAAGTTCAACCAGCACGCACGTCGACACCATACAAGGATTCTATGACAACTTGTCTCCGCGTCGTGGATCTCAACAGCTACCTGGGGATACCTTCTCTAGTATTCTGTCTCGGTTATTGATGCGCCGTGTGGTCGAGCACACGTCGCAGTGGCGGAAATACTGGCTCCTCCTACTCCAAGCCCACTTGGCTGCGAACTGGTATATCGTGTCACTACTTCTATCGTTCCCGATATTGGATTGTCCGATCATCAACCGGGATGTCCAAGCTGTCTACGCGCTTTTGGATGTTCTTCTGGGCGTTGATATGTACCTGAATTTCCACTTGACCTACACAGCTAGCCGCAAGAAAATCACGCAGCCTTCACTTCTTGCGAAGCATTATCTGCGTGGGTCATTTACTGCAGACTTGCTGTGTTTGTTACCATATCGTCTGTTGATCCCACTACGTGTTTCGACGGTCTTGATGACACATTCTGCTTTGCTGAGACTCCCGCTATTGCTTCGCGTTTGGCATATTAAGAGGCATCTAAAGGAATGGGACAACTCCTTCCGCCTCAGCGGGTCAGGATGGCTGTTTGTTGCGGTGGTAGCTTGTCTGCTGCTGCTGCATCTTGTGGCATGCATTTACTTCAGTCTCACGTATGTGGAAGGGTTCGGTAGCGAAGATATGGAGGCGGATCCGTGGTTACCAAGCAGCGAGTTGGAGGTGCGACTCTATGCTGACCATTCTGACGGCATGATGTACTACGCGGATGGTCATTCCAATTCGTCGTACACAAAAGAAGAAGCGCATTCTGTGGCGGGCATTCAGTACATGCGTTCACTGTACTTTGGGGCAACGATGCTGACGACGCTAGGTAAAACGGTTGAGCCATCGTCTACGCTGCAATATTCCGTGGCGCTGGTCTTAATGTTGTGTGGCTTTCTCTTCATGGCGAAGATGATCGACACGGTGCAAAAGCGGATCACAGCGTCTGCGTTCGAACAAAAAGAGTTTTTAGTCACGCGTACACGTGTCCAACGATTTATCAAATCCCGGACGGTGCCGCCCGGTGTTCACCAGCGCGTAAAATCGTTCTTAGAATTCTGGTGGTCATCCCACCGCGGTGCCATCGCTGGCGAGTTGTTGAACGAGCTCCCCGAGACAATCAAACGGCCGGTGTTGCGGAGTATGTGCCAGCCTGCACTGCGCACCCTGTCGCTAATGGCCGATGTTCGGTCTTCGTTGGATGCGCTGGAGCAAGTGTTTGTCGATAACGTGAGGTTCATTCTTTACGGACAGGGCGAGATCATCTACAGGCAGGGAGACTACGCTAGTGGCCTCTTTTTCCTACTCGAAGGCGAGCTGATTATCATTGCCAATAGCGGCGTGCCTCGTACCATTGTGAAGGGGGGCTTTATCGGAACTGCGGCGCTCAATCTCAACGAAACGTCTGTGAGTTATGCTGAGCGCGTGACTGCAGCATGTGGCTGCATCCTGCTTTTTGTGTCGCGCGATCACCTCAATGCCATGCACAAAGTGTTCCCGACGTTTTCAATGGCGCTTCGATCTTTAGAAAAAAGGCTGGAAGGTGCCAAACTAGCTCGAGCACAGCAAGACTTCAGTGGCAGTGAACGCTCCTTCAGCGGAAGTTTTGGGCCAGTGGCCCTCGTTAAGAAGCGGGCACTCGAAGGGAGAGTGTTGCTCTACTTCGGCCTCGATAACCTCATCTTCGATCCTGACGAATGTACCACGGAGATTTGGGATCTCTGGGTCTTTGGATTGACGATTGTTCTGTATCTAAAAGTGATCGAAGATGCCACATCGGGGATAAGCCCTGAAAACATCCCAGGATCCGAGGCTGTCGCAGTTCTCTTTGAGGTTTTCTTCGCTCTAGATTTTTACTACCATTCGCGCCTCGGCTACTACGAGTACGGGAACAAAATGATGGACCTGACTGCTATCCGCAAGAAGCTTTTCCGTTCACGACAATGCTGGTGCGACATTCTTTCACTTGTTCCGTTGTATCTTGTAAATTGGATGGTTGGTTCGGCGTATCGCTACGAGATCCTGAGCATCAACAAGCTTTTCCGTCTCTTTCGAGCAACCAACACATTTGCGAAGCTGGAAGAAAGGCACCTAAGTCGCACGCTGCAGCTGCGGCTGATCAAGTTGGTTTTACTCTCTTTCATGCTCGCGCACCTATTTGGCTGCATCTGGTTCAACTTTGAGGACTCGTCATCTTCTCAAGCTTCTCGTTCCGATCGGTGGATGTCGCCGCCATCGCTTAAGGCGGCAGATAAGAGCGTTCAGTACTCCGCGTTATTGTTCTGGTCGTTTGGTCTGGTATCGAACTCTTATGCCGGAGAACGCCCCCTGACTGTAGCGCAGTGTTGCTTTACTGTTGCCGTTCTGCTTGCTGGGGCCTTCCTCTTCGCGTTTGTGGTTGGAAACATTTCGGATGTTGTGGAGCTCATTGACGCTAACTCGCGCGATTTCAATGCTAAGCTCAGCTCACTACGCCTACTCTTAGTACATTTCCATCTACCTCCAGCAATTGAGCAGCAGCTCAAGACGTACTTCTTCTTCCAACGATACCACACGATCACGCAAGAGTATCTCCTGGAGCGCTGTCTGCCGCCGTCGCTTTTAACTGATATCCGCCTCGTTCATCTCCAGCCTATGATTGCAAAAGTCGGCTTCCTTGCTGGAATGGAAGGATCTGTGACGCGGATGCTCGTATCCCAATTCGTGCAAGCGCTGACGGTCAAGGATCAATACGTTTTTCACTTGGGCGAAGAAGGAAGCGACATGTTCTTCGTGTTCACGGGAATTATCGAGGTTCTGGTACCGATCGAGACGATTCGCCGTCGCGAGTCGAACGATACCAAGTTGCACTCCCTCGGTTCTCCGTCTCGTTCCTCATTCCACACGTTTTTTCCTACACTCGACCCATCCAAGCTCCAAGCGAAGAACCACCTCAAGAAGGTAAATGAGCTCACGTCTGGTAGTTATTTCGGAGAAGTGGCTCTGTTCACAAGTAAACCTCGTAGTGCTCACGCCCGCTGCAAGACTTCCTGCGTCCTGTATCGGCTCTCTCGTCGGTCGCTGGAGCTCGTCTTTGAGCGGTACCCAGACTGGAAGCGAAAGGTGCTCAAGATCGTCAACATCCAGCAAGAGCAGCAACTTCTGCGCAACATGTACATGGAGGAGCAAATGGATACCGAGGCGAGGGCTTCAAAGCGCATGGTAAACCACGCTGACATCCTCGGAGATGCCACAAACTTTGGTGCACCAAATAGACCCACCGGTAGCTCAGCTGGTAGCAACTCGGATCGCCTCTCTTCGAGCAGGAGGCGCAAATCATCGCGAAACGCGTCTACTCGCCCACTCGGGAGCATTTCAACGACGAAAGGGGGGTCCTTCTTCTCGTCCTACAAGGCGCAACGTTCTGTGTCGGCCGAGTCGACCATCAGTTTGCAGATAGCGGGGCGAAACGATACTGTGCTTTGGGTGGATATGTTGCTGCAGTGCACGGAAGCGCAGAGCCCATTCCACGTGCAATGGCTTAAGATCATTGCGTTCGGTACGGTTTACATGGCCCTCGTGGTTCCCTACCGCAACTCTTATGATTTACTTGAGCGCTTGTGTCCGTCGGCTATCGCCATCCGAGTTGTGGAGCTCACGTGCGAGGTGTTGTTCGGTTGGGACATTTGGGTGAACTGGAATTTGAAAGATGGCCTCGAGTCGATGGAGTTGTACGAGATCAAGCAGCGCGAGGCGTACCAGAAGGAGCGTCTGTGGATCGATATTACCGCTGCGATCCCTATTGACCACTTCCTTTCGGACTTCTATCAGTCACCGCTGCTCTCCTTGAATCGATGCCTGAAACTGTTCAACTTCCCGCACTACATGAGAGAAATCAACCGCGGCAGCGTGGCCTACGAGAAAAACCGGCTTTGCACACTTTGGATTTTGCTCTTTGTGCTGATGCACTGGTGTGCGTGTGTCTACTTTTCGATTGCGTCGATGGCAAGTACCAACAATGCTGAGGAAAGCGTTGATAATTGGGACACTTGGTCGCCTCCCCGCAGTGCTGTGGCAATATCGTGGACGGATCCGTCGCTGGATTTGCTGATGCTTCGGTTCTTACGCGGCATATTTTTCGCTTCTACTGCATTCATCAAGAAAGGAAAAGTGTTCACGCCGATGAGCTATGCAGAATATACGTTCACGCTCTTCGTGGACTTTGTCGGGCTGATGGCAGTGGCATTCATGATCGGTGAGATGGCGAACCTTTACGTATCGTACATTAGCAACGAGGTGGAGTTCCGAAAGAACCACATCGCAGTCGATATGTACCTGGAGCGCTGGCATATCACGGGGAAGCTGCGAAAGCGGGCGCAAGCATTTCTATCCTCCTTGTGGAGCTCGCACCGAGGTGTCAACTATCAAGCCATCTTTGACGAAATTCCGCAAGTGATTCGAACGGAATCAATCATGCACATTGCGTACCTGCCACTACGGGTGTTTATCAACAACGTCTTCCGTCCATTTGCCACAAACCACCCGCACGACAGAGATGTCGAGGCGATCACTCGCGCGGTAGCCCAGCGTCTGAAATACGAGGGCTACCCCCGGGACGAGTGCGTTCTGGTTGAGGGCAGTGTCTCGAAGGAAATGTACTTTGTGGTGAAAGGCCACCTCGTTTCCTCGACCAACCTCGACCAGCCCAAAGAGCAGCACTACAAGAAGGGGGATTTCTTTGGAGAGCATGGCTTGCTTGGGTATTCGGTGGGGGTGTCCACCGTGAAGACAATCTCTGCTTGTGACTTGCTGTCCTTGAGTTCTGAAGACCTGCTACAAGTTATTCTGTCCCGACCTCTGTTCCAAGCGGCCCTGAGCATTGCGGTAGAAGGTTATCGAGAGCTTTGTAAGCGTGCGCGCTTGAATCCCACGACGGATAATCAAGAGGCAACCCAACGAAGGCCAGAAGAGGAGTGGGGGCTCGTTCTGTTCCAAATCTTAAGCACGCGGAGGGAGCAGTGGGCTGAGGAAGCGATAGCGTTCAAAATGGGGGAAGCCAACGACCCCATGAACGAACCTTGGGCCGTATCCTGTCTCAAACCGGGCCACGAAGTTGGCATGGCGACGATTTCATCGCCATCGGCGTGCGTGAATGTGTTTGAGAAGCTCCTTCGCCTCGTGGCCACGCGGGGTTTGCTTGACACGACGAATTTGCAGCAATCCGCAGCACATTTCCAGGACTCGCTGCCGATGATGACTGCCGATTTGTCCACACACCGCAGCGCCAGCATGGCAGTCACTGAACAGTCCGACAGCAGCAAGTTTAGCAGTAGCAAGCTCTCTTACCTGCACTAACGAGCATCCACACTCTCTGCCAAGACGTGCCAACTTCAACTGGCCGTGGTGTGGTGCACACTAGATAGTAGGCCAATTTTTCCAGTAAAGCCTCTCCGCCAATCCGGTATTTTCACGATCTTTTCCTCCAATCAAATCTCCGACGGTGATGGGCCGTGATGGATGCGATCAAAATGATCACATCAAAGCTCTTTCATTTCCAGACTCGCCCTCCCCCGCTCAAGTCTCTGGTAATTATAGAAGAAGTTGTCTCTCCATTATTCTCTTATTTCTTTTCCTGACATCCACTCAGCGAGGGGTGCCGACTGCCAGCTATGGACCAGTTCCATGCGTTGGCCGGCTGAGATCCAAACCCTTAGAACCTGATCCGGTTCATACCGGCGGAGGGACTGCTGCTCTTGTTGTTGTTGACCATTACATTTGTCTCCGTGTCTGCTGCCTGCTGCTCCAAACGTCACTAGATTCCACCAGGTGAAACGACACCGGACGGATATTGGAGACTTCCTAAATTGGATCTAAACCTCTGACTCCTTATAATAGTTTCCACCTGAAGCTCCAGACCTGTCAAGATGCTTGCAAGTGGAGTGACCTACGGCGTCATGATCGCCACGCTGGTGGCGGTGGCCGCCTACGCCATCATTGTCAGCCGCCGGATGGAAGTGAACTCGGTCAAGAACTTCGTCAGGTAACGGGTGGCACAATGTTTTTATTTTATTTATGGCAATAATTCCAATCCGTGTGTGACAATAATTGTATTGCTGGTCTAGTGCAAGGAACTCGACGACGGCGCTGCGCCTCGCCTGGTGCTTCTTCTCGGCTGGAATGGGCTCGTGGACGCTGTTTTCCTTCCCGCAGATCGGCGTGGATGCTGGCTCCTGGGGTGTCATTGGATACACCATGTCGGGGGTTTGTGGCATGGTGGTGCTGGCACTTGTGGGGCCCTACACTCGCTCGGCATTTGGTGAGAACGTGACGATGACGGACGTCGTGGCGCAACGCTTCGGATACGTCATGCAGGTCTACGTCGGGCTCATCTCGGTGTTCTACCAGTTTATTTCGCTGGCGTCGGAGATCACGTGTGTGGCTCAATTGACGACGATGTTGTCGCCGAACGCTCACCCGCTGATCCCGATCTTGGCGGTCGTGTTTTTGACCAACCTGTACCTGCTCATTGGGGGTCTTCGAGCTAGTTTGGCGACGGATGTGTGGCAGGGCATCGGCGTCATTGCTCTGCTTGCTGTCGTGTGCATCGCAATGTGCTTCCACGTGTCGATCCCGGACGGCGCGTGGTCGAGGACTAACGTCGCCGCGTTCACGGTGGAGGGCTTCGAGACGTTGGTGACGCTGGTGATTGCTGTCACGGCGTCGAATTTGTTCTTCACGGGCTTCTGGCAGCGAGTCTACGCTGCGTACGACGACCACACTCTCCGCAAAGCTGCATTTATGGCCTGCGGAATTATCATCCCGTTTACAGTGGCGTTGGCGCTGGCCGGTATGGTGTCGTACCTGGCGTATCCTGATGGAGACCTGTTTTTTGCGATCCTGATCGACATGGGGCGTGGCTGGGAGGTGCTGATCGTTATCGTCATTGCTATGCTGGCAAGTGGCGTGTCGGACTCGATCCAGATCGGTATTGCTGCTGAGCTGACGACGTGCTTCCCCAAGTTGTCGCTCCTGTACTCGCGTGTAATTGTTGGTACGTCGCATTCTGCTTCCCGCTTGCTAAGCATAGAGGCTTGATCTGACACTGCTTTGGTGCTTTCTTTTCAGCCCTTCTCAACGTGCCGGCCATCGTGATCGGATACCAGCAGTACGATATCTTGAACCTCTTCCTGATTGCCGACCTCCTTTGCACGGCTGCTGTTGGCCCCATGCTACTTGGTGTCTGGAAGCGTGCGACTCGTACGGGGGCGCTTGCTGGCAGCGCTGCTGGCTTGCTCACCATCTTTATCTGCGGCGTCATTGCGCAGGGAAAATTTGTGGGCGGCTTCAACTGGTTCATCCTGCCAGAAGGTCTCTACTCGCAGAACAGCATGATCACCTTCATCGTGACGCTTTTCGTTCCGCCTGTTGTGACTGTGGTTGTGTCGCTGATGACCCCCAAGTGCAATGACCCGGCGCACGACGGCAGCTACCTTCTCGAGCACTCTCCTATCCAGGTGGCCAAGGACTAAAAGATTCTGGCTCGGCCACAGTTGAGGTGCATTTCTGCCTTCCGTTTCATGTCCATCAGCATCAACATGGTCCAAAATCGCTGAACAGTATGAAACTCTCATTTTCATTTCTATTGTGCTTACTTACGTTGGTGGGCTATCCTCCCTCATGCGCAGGTTGTAAGATCTTTGTTCTTAAAAAAAAATAACTGGCACTGCGAGACGTACGAGCCGTGTGGCAAATAGTAGTGGCGTCCAGCCTTTGGCATTCGTCTCGACCAGAACGCGTGTAACGTGGAGGTGACCTTCAAAGGCAGTTTTGATCAGAGCTGCCTCCCGCCTGTTCTGGTTTGTGTCGACATTTGCTCCACCCTCGAGAAGAAGCTGCACCTCCCGGTGGATTGTTCGTGGAGCAAATAGTAATAGGTATCCCTTGCTCTTCATCGCGGTATCAACTGGAGCGCCATATTGCCCTATCATTTGCTTGCGCGTCAGTGTTGGCTCCACGTTCCATGAACCACACGCTGCTTGGGCTGCTCAGATTAACGGAGTGCAATTGTCATCATCGATCCTGGCCACAGCAGCGCCGTGAAAAGATCAAAAGCCGAGCGACTTCATCGTGCCCTTTGTACGCTGTTTCGTTTTGTAGTGGGGTCACTGACAACTTGCGTTGAGCATCCGAAGTTCATGACATCCTTCGTGTCCACCTCGTGCACCTAGCAACAAAGCGGAGTACCCATTCTTGTCACGCATTTCAAGTTGATTTTTTTTTTCTCTACACTTGACACTATGTATGTTCATCCCGATCGGTACCAACAACAGAAAGTATCAGCAGCATCCAATCCCTTTTCCGGCTTTGGTGCCCTGCGAGTGAGAGAATATCAACGACTAAACCGCGATATTAGATCTACCAGCACTTGTTTATGATTTCCATCCGAACACATGAAAACACTGTGCGTCATCACCGCTGGTATTCCTTTCATAACATAAATCGGCTAGCGGTAAGAATCAATGTCGTTCCCATCAAACGACCACTGTTCGCCCTAATCCAGCCTACAGCGGGTCAGCTCTTGGCCACGCATCTGCATTCTCGGCAACAAATTCACGAAACGTCCGTGGCTTGTGTCCCAGCAGCTTCTCCATAAACTCCGTCTCCACTTCCTGCTGCGCTCCAGCTTCCAACGCACGAATCACGGCCAGTTCCTCTTCGATAGCATCTCCTGCCACCCCACGCACCCATCGTGCCGGCTGCAGCGCCCACAACGGGAAGTACGAGAAGTTCACTTTGTCTCCAATCCCCTCCGACAGCAACTTCGCAACATCCTCAAACGTCAACGCCTCGGGTCCCGTCAACTTGAACACCCCTTCATCCCCCCCTCCCACCTTCTCCTTCAGCAGCAACGCACTCACACTCTCCGCGACATCCAACGGGTGCACGAATGCAATGCGTCCCCTCTTGACACTCGTCGACAGCGTCCTCCCACACACCAAGGCGAACAACCGGCCTCGCAGGAAAGCGTCCATCCCCATGGGAGCTCGTAGAATCCTCAGGTTATGAGCCCAGTTCGTTCCGCCCCCGAACTTTCCCTTTAGCTCTTCTTCCAGCTCCCAAATTGCTCTCCCCACTGCAGAAGGAGGACATTCCCCCACGAACCCTTCAGTCCACGATAGCTTGACAACTCGGTGGTCGTTCGACACGAGAGTTGCCACGTTCTGCTCGCACTGGAGCCACTCGTCCGACGGGTTACTTGGCAAATTGATGACGTCGGCTCCGCAGCCACTAGCAGCTAAGATAGCTCCGTCGCATCTTCCCAGAGCTTCTCGGAGGTCTTTTGGCTCGGACCAGTCGGGGATCGACTCGTCTTCGTGGGAGGCCAAGAGACTGGGGAAGTGAAGACGAAGGGAACGTTCGAGGTCCCGAGATTTACACGAGATGAGGAACTGGATGCGAGGGGATTGGGGCGAAGAGAGAGACGAGGTGAACTCGAGGAGAGAAGACGCGAAAGGCAGTGAGCGGCGAGTCACGGGCAGCAGGAACGTCGGCATCTTGAAGAAGACGCGGGAGTGAGGATTTGTACTCGTTTAAGGTAGGGGTAAAGAGTGCATCTCGTACTCAAATTATATTGGTCATGCACTCCTATTATTGATGGATACTCAAATTACTACTATTTGACTCAGGTGAAAGCCCCCGCCAGTTATGGCGAGCACCACAGTCCCTACTTACAGCAACTCGACTGGATATACGACAGATATCGTCCCCACCCACCCTTCACTCCAACTCGGACATTTCATGTTCACTAGTACGCTATAAGCAAACACAATCGTACTTGTAAGTGAATTTGACGAGAAGGCTATTTTCTCTTTTGCATTTGTAGGCCGCGTAGTCAAGTTACGAATACACCATAACGATGGGGAATTGAAAAATCAGTCGACTTGGGAATAGTGAATGGGACAGAGGACGATCGAAATTTGTTATGTAGCTTTGGTCATTCGTTTTCTGTACGACTCAAGAACAAACACAATATATTTGTGTCCGCGCAGTATGTACTCGTATTATAAAGGTAACCGCATTGGTGACATCTTCGAATTATTGAAGGGCTCAGTAGTGACTATAATAAATGTCACTGCGAATGCAGACATTGAATCCGGAACACACCATTTGTTTGCTTCCACACTTGTGTGACTTGCTGTTCAGGTGATGCATGCCAGAAAAGTTCGTATTTTGAGTATCCTGCGTCAACATTAACCGGAACCTTCTTCCAGTCTTGGTCCTCCTTTCGCCAGCACTTTCCTCTCAGCGTGGGGCTGTTCATCTGCATTCTGAAGCTTTTCACGTTGCTTCCCGCTGCTGCTTCCGCTATCTGCAAAGTCATTTTACCTTGGGTAGTCGCTATCACGACGTTTTGTCATCGAGGACACCCCGCTCGAGCAGCGTTCATAAGCGGCGTCCATCCACCTTCATCGGCCGGATCCACATCTGTACCTTGACTCAACAGCAAGCGAGCGACGTTTGTAATACTCTTCTGAACTGCGAGCGCTAGCATTGTAGCTCCGGTCGTAGTTTTGAGGTTCACGTTTGCCTTTCGACAGAGTCGAATCTGAACGAGGTTCTCATGACCAGCATCCGTCCAAATCCGGGTTGCAAACTACCGGTACATGTAGCACCGTGGTTTTGACTGTTGTGAATCATCGAGGCTTTAGTCCTGAAACCCTGCACAGTCGAACCATAGTCAGCAAGGCAACTCTACAGAACACCGCAGAGAGCAATAGGATCGATGCAAGAGGGTACGGTACACCCCTTGATACGGGCTGTCAAGAGTAGCCCGAAAGACGTTGTCCAGGTGCTTCTCGAGCTGGACGTGTTGACCTTCAGTCGTCGCAGCGTAACTCGACGGGTTTTAGCAATCCAGAGCCGTCACGAAGGACTTTTCCTTGCCTGTGTGAGCGCGACGTGCAGGTCTCTTTGTCGTTGTCGCGTTGAAGGACACCAGGAGGAGGATTGTGATTCGACATCCACCAAAACCTGCCTGCTTCCAATCATCCGTCATTGTAAACTCGTTGCAACCACTCGCTCCCTCACTGTGGTGACTCAACGTCCCATTTGCGAATTCGCTCCGTGTCCGTTCAGACGCCCGCTCCCGATCGACCTCCTTCCGGTACTTAGCAGCCTCTTCCTCTCTCTCCGTATTCATTTCTCTCTCCGTCCTCTTCCTGTGGGGCTGCATGCACTGACATCCACTCAGCGAGGGGTGCCGACTGCCAGCTATGGACCAGTTCCATGCGTTGGCCGGCTGAGATCCAAACCCTTAGAACCTGATCCGGTTCATACCGGCGGAGGGACTGCTGCTCTTGTTGTTGTTGACCATCACATGTGTCTCCGTGTCTGCTGCCCGCTGCTCCAAACGTCACTAGATTCCACCAAGTAAGCGACACTGGAGGGGGTTGCTGGAAACTTTCTGAAGTGTATCTAACCCACTTGTCTCCGTAGTTTCCACCTGAAGCTCAAGACCGGTCAAGATGCTTGCAAGTGGAGTAACCTACGGCGTCATGGCCGCCACCCTCATTGCCGTCGCTGCCTACGCTATCGTCGTGAGTCGCCGCATGGAAGTCAACTCGGTCAAGAACTTCGTCAGGTGCGTCAATCTCGACTCCTATCGGCGCCCAAGTTCCCGCTTAACTGACAGTATTTGCCTTGTTGAATTGCTGGTTGCAGTGCCAAGAACTCGACCACCACGCTGCGTCTGGCGTGGTGCTTCTTCTCGGCTGGTATTGGCGCTGGAACTCTCTTCTCGTACCCGCAAATTGGCGTGGACGCGGGATCGTGGGGTGTCATCGGCTACGCGCTCTCTGGTGTCGTTGGCATGATTGTGCTGGCGCTTGTGGGGCCGTACACGC
Organism: Phytophthora pluvialis; assembly: GCA_001314425.1. NCBI lineage: Eukaryota > Oomycota > Peronosporomycetes > Peronosporales > Peronosporaceae > Phytophthora > Phytophthora pluvialis. The sequence goes on along the minus strand of LGTU01000369.1, from coordinate 25,056 downwards.
GCTCTGCGCTGGGCGAGAACGTGACCATGACGGACGTGGTGTCAAACCGGTTCGGCTACGTCATGCAAATGTACGTCGGCTTCATCTCGATGTTCTACCAGTTCATCTGCCTGGCGTCCGAGTACACGTGCATCGCGCAGCTCACAACGATGATGTCGCCGAACGCGCACCCGATCGTGACGATCCTCATTGTGGCTTTCCTCACGAACCTTTACCTCACCATTGGCGGTCTTCGTGCAAGTCTGGCGACGGATGTCTGGCAGGGCATCGGAGTCGTTGGCCTGGTCGCGATTGTGTGCATCGCCATGTTCTTCCACGTGTCGGTTCCTGACGGCGCGTGGTCGAGGACTAACGTCGCCGCTTTCACGACCGCGGGCTTTGAGACGTTGGTGACGCTGGTCATTGCTGTCACGGCGTCCAATCTCTTTTTCACGGGCTTCTGGCAGCGCGTGTACGCCGCCTATGACGACAGCACACTCCGCAAGGCTGCATTCATCGCCAGCGGTATCATTGCGCTCTTTACTGTGGCGCTCGCGATGGCTGGTATGGTTTCGTACCTCGCGTACCCGGACGGGGTCCTGTTCTTCGCGATCCTGATCGACATGGGCCGCGGCTGGCAGGTGCTCATCGTGGTGGTCATTGCCATGCTGTCGAGTGGGGTGTCCGACTCCATTCAGATGGGCCTGGCTGCTGAGCTCACCACGTGCTTCCCCAAGCTCTCGTTGATGCACGCCCGTGTCGTCTGCGGTGAGTAGCATTGTTTTTTACTAGCAAGCGTGGGCTTGTTGTACTTACTGTCGTTTTTTTATTTTACCAGTGCTCCTCAACGCGCCGGCCATCGCGATCGGCTACCAGCAGTACGATATCCTGACGCTCTACTTGATCGCCGACCTGCTATGCACGGCTGCGGTGGGCCCCATGCTGCTCGGCACGTGGAAGCGCGCGACTCGCACAGGTGCGCTCGCTGGAAGTGCTGCTGGCTTGGCCACCATCTTCATCTGCGGCGTGATCGCCCAGGGCAAGTTTGTGGGGGGCTTCAACTGGTTCATCCTGCCCGAGGGTCTCTACTCGCAGAACAGCATGATCACTTTCATCGTGACGCTGATTGTGCCGCCGGTTGTGACCGTGGGTGTGTCCCTCATGACGCCGCCCAAGGCGAGTGAAGTCGCCAAGGACGACAGCTACTTGCTCGAGCACTCTCCCGTTCAGGAGGCCACCAAACTCTAAGGACTAGGTCACTTCTGTCAAGGTGTACAAGGTCACTAGAGGAACGATGCCTTGTTGCCAAAGAAAAAGATGGGAAGGCGCTACATGTCTGATGGCCGGCGAAATCGAGGAGACACTACCGGCAATTGATGGTGGCGCTAACGTCATTAACTTCGACCACTACGGCATTGAACAAACGAGAAATTATCCTCACTCAAGCACTTATCATTTGCCGTGTTTCCCCTCGTGGTGACTGCGATGGTGGTGTAACGAGAGTTGTGTTGGTTCACCAGGGTCGACACAAGTGTGTTCGTTACCGCCGCCCGTAGTAATCTTTACAAGTATCGCTCCAAGACCAACAACCAAGCTTTGCCAAGGCTCCAAACTTTGGACCAAAGCTCTCTATACAGGAAGTGCTAGAAAATGAGTGCATACGGCGAGAAATCACCTCGGCAGGTGAAGAAGCTAGAGAGATTATGTAGGAGCACAGTGGTTGTGTCGTTGAAGTTCTCGCTAGTCTCACTGGAAAAACTATGAACTATTCGAGATACTCTAGTCGCCTTGTTCTCACAGGTTTTACGTGATACATGTAAAAACTCTGGCAGCACGGACCACCGGGCAACGCATCATGTTCTCGTCGCGTTTGTTGCTCTACTTTGATACTTAGCGGCAGCAGCTGATCTAGTGGCGGCGCTAAAGACTCGGCATCTTGGTGATTCCCAGCACCAAGATTATTATCTGACTTTCGACGAGTTTTCGATCCTGGCGGATGATCTCGATTTCCGGGCTGCCAAGCTAGGAAGTAGTGAGCGCACGAAGATTGGGCCTTAATAGTGCTGCCCTCGCTGTAGGGAGGATTGGAACCATGCTAATACAGAACAGGATTCTCGACTTCTCTCGAGTTCATCCATTGTCGGATTGCGCGCAAGATGAGACGAAGACTGCAGTGGTGTAATGGTCTCTTCAAGTGAGTGTACATGAAGCAAGTGGAGACTGGACTAGGATGGTGACGTCCACCTTACCGGCTGATGTCGTGGTGATCGTTGGCGCAGCCGTCGGCATGAAGCAGTTGACACTGGATGCATGACACAGCCCAACAAACACACGACCGCGATGGTCTCTAAAGAACGCTTCCAGTAAGAATGCAGCACGATCGCTATTATTTTACACGTAAAGCCAAAATGGAACTTGCTACGATAAGGTTGGCGTAGTGTGGATCTACAGGTTGGGGCTAGTTACAGAGATGCTTGATTGGTATTGCGCGGCCGGGAACAGTTGAAGCCTGGCCGCCGGCAAGCCAGCAAGTCGGTGACACGCGAGAACAGCAGTCGATCGCCGAATTTTCACGCAGGAGACTTAATACACGCTTCGTCTCGCCGCATGGCATGCCTGCGCGCACCGACTTCGCAACCAACTCACGTCTAATCAAAGGTCACGAGGTGCGAGTCCATGCTGCTGAGGGCAATCGCGAAGGCCTGCACCGGCGTGAACGGGTGGGCGTAGTCCATCGAGTACACCTGGCGGTCTTGTGTGCGACCGAACAGCATGAGCGTCTTGTCCATGTCGTCCGGGTGCGACAGCAGGAAATTTTTCACAGATGCAGCGGCAACACGACCACCAAAGTCCAGGCAGTAGGCCTCTAGGGACTCAATCCAGACGGGCGGCTTGTTGATCAGGTGCAATGCACGAGCAGTGTCCGGGTTCTCCACCTGCGAGAGGATCGTGTCCTCCTTGGTCTCGGGTCTCCACGGCTGAACGGCCCACGAAGGAGCACCACTCACAGCACTGTCAACATCGGACACAGGCGCAACAAGCGGAAGCGCAACGCGCATCTGACGCGGAGACTTGCCGAAGGTGGCAGCGTACTGCACGGCACCAAGCTCAATCGGAACCTCTGCCGTCGTATCGTACATCGTGTACTGCGAGCCCATGTAGTTCTTGTCAAGTCGAGCAACTGGCACCGGCGCGTTTATCGGGTACGCACCATCCTCATCTGTCTGGTTGGACGTGGTGTCCAAATTCGTGGCAAGCGAAATGATGAAGCTCACCGACATGTCGTACTGGCGACGACGCACTGCCGTGCACAGCAGCGTGTCCGTGTTCTGTGTGTAGAGCTCGTAGTTGCCGCCTCCGCGGGTGCGAATGTAGCACTGCATCATCAGCGCCTGTGGGGGCGACGGGGCCACGAGGAACCGCGCCAAGAAGGCGCTGTTCAATCTAGCGGTGCCGATCAGCAGCTGGCGCAGCGCCACATCAGCCGGCGGAGGGGGCTCCACCGGCGCCTGGTCACAAGCGCTCACGTGGTCCGCCAAGCTGGCCTTCTTCATGGCCTCGGAGCAGTACGGGCAGTTCACCTTCATTTCGTTGGCCATGCGCTGCGCGTGACGCGACGCCGCCAGGAGCGAGAAGCCGATGGCCTCTCGGCACATGGGGCAGGACCCGCGCTCACTCACCCACCGCTCGATGCACTCCTTGCAGAAGATCTGTCCACAGCACGTGGCCTCTGTCGCGTTCGTGAAGACCTCCTGGCAGATGGCGCACTCGAGCATCTTGCGCGTGTTCTCCAGCGCTTCCAGCTGTTCGTCTCTCGGGATCGGCTCGGGGGCCGGGTAGGCCAGCGTGCTGACGAGGTTACTGGCTGCCAGCGCCGAGGCCGCCGTTCGCTGCCCGAGGTGCCTGCTCTTGAGCGCCGAGTGGATCTCGAACAGCATGTCGACCACCTCGCCGACACTGCGCTGGGGCTCCTGCGGCTCGGCGTCGGGTTCCGCCTCGGGCTCGGGCTGCTCCTCATCCACGTCCATCTCCTCCAGCTGGTTGTCCGCCTGCTCGACCTGCAGCTGCCGCACGTCGCTGTTGGGGAAGAATCTGTTCCTCGTGGGCGCCACCGCCTCCTCGTCGATGGCGGAGAAGCCCGTGGAGTGGCGCTCGCTCAGCCGCCGCAGGCTCCTGCTCGTGCCCATGAGGTCCACGAGGCCCTCGCCCTCGGCGAAGAAGCTCGAGACCTCGATGTCCATGTCGAAGCGCTTGTGGCGCGGCGTGATGCGCGGGCTGCTGCGCGGCGACAGCAGGATGAACTCCGACAGAGTGCGCGTGCGGTGCATCTTGTTGCTGTGCTTGGGCTCCGTGACGACGCGCAGGCGGCGCTGCGCGAAGCGCGAGGCGGAGATGGGCGCGGCGCGGGCCTCGCCGCCGCCGGTGCTGCTGCTCGGGCTCGGCTCGCCGGCCGAGAGGCTGGGCGTGGGCACGAACGTGGCCGCCATGGCTGGCTGTCTGGCTGGCTGTGTGGTGCGGGGAGAGTGGGGGGCGAGCTGCTCGGGCTCGATACTTCCGCGTGACGAGAGGAAGTCCGCGAATGAAAAAGGCCCGGAGTGATGGTAGCTGGCTGGCTGGAGCGAAATCCGCAAATGACTCGGGGCAAAGCCCAAGACTTGCAGTGGGCCGGCGCCGTGTGGTGTTGTGGGGGAGCTCGAGGGCTGTGTTCTTCTAGTGGGGCGTACCGATATCGCTAAGACTTTTGAGCAGCACTACGATGCCTGGTTTATAGAGGGTACTGAATGTGTAGAGCATGCGAAGGCATCTTACATGCTCTATCCCTTACAAGTCGATACGCGATACCGAGCTCTTCAGCAGGGGTATTGGTTGCGCCGTCCCGAGGCACTGCCCTTCCCCTGCCGTTCCGTCCTCGAGTGTCGTAACACGTCTCTTCCACGGCCGGCGGCGCTGAACAGAGCTCGGGGATTTGTATGAGAAAAGGTATGCAGAGGTACGGAGGCCCACGGCGACATGTTGAAAGGTGGCATTGGCATTGGCAAGCCTCCATCGCCTGCTGCTTGCGGGCAGCGAGGTGATGGAGGCGCGTGTGGGGCTCGGGCAGTGGGCAGCTCGCCCAGGTGGCGGGGCCTCCTGCTGCTCTGCACGCCAAGATGCAGCGCTTGCCGCACGCTGAATTATTGCGCAGTCGATTCGGTTTCAACACGCGCTGGGCTGATGGGTGGTGAGTCGCCCGTGGCAATTGACGCAGCGCTGGCCATTGTCGGTCACGGGGCTAGAAAAGTAGTCGCTTCGGCTGTGCTTTTCGATGCGGTTCCCCCCATCGAAACGCTCGTCGACGCCATGCGCTCGCGTCGTCCCATGTATCGCCAGCAGATCGTGTGGAGCCCTCACTGCAATGGCTCAGCACCAGTAACTGCGCAGTGTCCACTCGAGATGGTAGAGGGGCAATAATCTTCGAAAAAGATCAGCGCCGGATAGGGCTATACAAATGCCAAGACAGATGGCTGAATCCTTGCCGGATAACACTCCGGATCAGCTGCAACTTCTTGTCACCACGGTCGCCGCTCGTACCACCAACACATCACTTTATCGCGGCCGCCTGCCAGCACCAACCTCGCGTCTCGGTCCTCCATTACGAGACTCCATAGCCCGCCGAGCAAGACCGGAGCGGCACCCTCTCAGTCACTGACTCACTGCACCGCAAAATGCATAGACATGCAGCAAGCAAACTTCAAACAGGACTTGCCTTTTCAACCGAGTTGGCAGCGCTCGGGCGCATCTGCCGCCGCCACGACGCAAAAGTGCCAAGCTCCAGCAACGGCCACCTGCGCTCCTTGCTCACTCAGCTGTCTCTCGCTGGATTGCATAACGCGCCGGTGGTAAGGCTCGGCACTAGGACAAGAGCAACTGGCTGGCGCTGGTCACGCCAGCTACTCGCGCTCAGAGCCGCAGCTTGGGCTTTGCTTTGCGTTAACAGTCCAAGTAACACAGCGCGCTGGCTGACAGCGATGACAATGACTGATGACCGTTGAGGCGGTATGCTACGCTCTTGGGTTGACACAGAACGGGAATGCGTCATTCGTTCACCGCGTGCAGTTTCCGTCATGATCACTCTAGTCGTGGCAAGTTCTGCAGAATCTGGTTCATGCCGTTGTGCTTGTGAACATTATCGTATTGAACACAGCGATGCTAACGGCGCTGCGTATCCAGAAAGCTGCAACTTATAACACAGACTTGCACAAACGGAAGCTTCCTCTCGCTTTTTTTAGAGCTAATGTATTTGTTCAGCTTGATATGTCTACTGGAAACCTACGTACGAGATGACGAACAAAACTTTCGTCGCTATTCAGAACCTTTATGCATTTTCAGCGACAGCTTCGGGGGTTCCGACCCTGTCCTTGACGGCTTGGTGCATTTCTTGCGCTGTGAGGCCCATGCGACCGCGCCATAGCTCGTATACCCGCAGCGGATCTTCGTCGTTCACCGCGCCGAGCATGCTCTTGGCCTTGTCTTCGTCGTTGAGGAGGCCAAACCAGTCACCGCTAGGATACACAATACAGGCTGCAGCGTAGCGGTGGCCGCCGTAGTGGCTTGAAGTCCAGAGATTCAACGGCTTCTTGGCGTCAGATGCCGATTCCTTCAGCCACTGCAGCAGTTCCGGACCCTTGCAGCCGCAGCGCTCGTCTCTGTGGTCAAATAACAAGTTCGATATTAGACGCCACTCATTCACAACCTGCACTCGAAAAAAAAATATCAACGTACCTGGCAGCGTGGCCGCACACCATCATGTGGTAAGCATTCTCCATGCGCGTGTACTGCAAGTTCCTGTTGTCAAAATGAGTTTGCAACAAACGTCAGCATGCATTGCATTACTTTCATCGTCACACGCACGTCCACAGTCCTGTCATCCCACGTACTCTTGCTCCAGCAATGCCGGCAGGTCGAGGTCCTTATCCAGCGACTTGCTTAGAAGTGTCGAGACTGCGTGCAACCAACACACCCGTCAGCACCACCAACTTTACCCAACAGCACCAACAACCATGCGCACTTACTCTGTGACGGCACAACGTTGTGGACACGCACAAAGTCCGGGAACACCAAGATGTCGTGGGCGCCTTCCTCCGGACTCTCCATCGGCTTCTCCCGCAGGCCACCGCTGCACATGCCCGTGTACGGGATCGCGGCCGTCACGATCAACGGGCTCTTCATGACCTTCATAACATCGCCGCCATACAACTTCACCAGCTCGCCCATGTACGAGCTCAGGATGTGCTCGGGCGTGCGTTCCAGCTGTGCCAGCCACGCGTTCGGGTCCGTGCTCTCCGGCTCCACGATCACGTAGTGGCGCTGGTACGGGCGCACCGATCCTTCGATGAACATGGCATCGCTCTTCTCCTCCTTGGCGGCATCGTCACCGCTGACGACTCGCCGCTTTGCCCGCTTGGCGCGACGCTCGGCGATCTCCTCGGGCGTCAGGCGCTTGCCCATCTGCGACGCGTCAGTGCTGAGGAACACGACGCAGCGGCCAATGGACTGCGGGCGTAGGAGGCGGCGCGAAGCAGAGGCGCGGGAGGCGAGGGACTTGGCGATGCAGTGCATGGCGCTTGGCGATCAATCGGAAGTGACGGCAACACTGGTTTGACTGCTTCTTTTGACATTAGCTACTGGTGGCGCGAGTGTGTCGTCTGTGTGGTAACGATGCGCAGGCCATAATCTGAGCGACACGTTTTGTGGCGATAGCCAGGAATGATGGTAGATTATGAGAACACAGCACTTGCACTCATCCGGATGAGCCTGCGTTGATTGCACTCGAGTGGTGGCAATTTCGAGGCTTGGTCTCCACGCCACGTTGAAGCCGGGCCACAGAGAGGTAACATGGTAACGGCAGCCTTTGTCTGTGTATTCCTTTTTCGTTACTCTTCCTATTCGATACGCTGGTCTGTCCTACACAAATGGTATTACAGATCTTTTGGTAGATAGGTCTGGTGTGCCAGTGTCGCGCTCCTTGACTTAACGCCTCGCGTGGTGATAGTGGTCACCTTTGCCGTGACGCCCTCTGCAGTTGCCTGAGTGCGCGAACCGCCCGCGACTGAAAGAGCGGAGTTGCATCTACAGTCTCTTGGTCTTGACGGTGTCACCACTCGGAAGGCCTCACGTGCAGCTTCGCACTGCTTCATCCACTGTTTCATTTGGGCTGGATTGAAGCTCTCGTCAAAGGGACAGTCTCGCCCCTTCCACGGTATTTCGCACCTCGGACTGCATCAAAAGCCTTCACTTGCTCTTCCGTCAGGCCACCTTGACAACGACTAAAGCGTCCGCCCATTCTAGCGCGCAAGAACTCCTCCGAAGGCGCACTGTGCTTGGTTTCAGCTTCCGGGGCTGAGGTGTTTGGGGCCCCAACCGTACCATATTTCGAACTGCACCGAACCTGACGAGCAGCAAGTTTATCCTTGACTTGCTCTTCAGTCAGGGGCAGGCGTGAACACCAACCACGACGGAATCCGCCGGCGTGGTGAGTCTCATACGCAGCAAAACGCTCTTGAATTTCCGACGGGAGACGCCCCGACGACCACCTCGACGAGAAGCGATCGCGGCACGAATTCGCTCTTCGGACAAGGGCTGGCCGCTTGAGATAGTAATCGTGCTGAACCGCGCAGCACTGCGCGTGGCGGCGTGGTTTGGCACATGAAGCGGAAGGAGAGGGCGTTGGCGGTGCGCTGCATGCTCGAGGAGAGGAGTTGCAAAGTGAGCGAGTGGGCAGCATGTGTGCGAATGAACTGAACGATAGTGAGGCTGTCATTCCAGTTGAAGTTGAAGTTGAGCAGAATGATGGTCAGCGATGGGCTGGACAGCAGTCGCGCTGCCTGGGACTCTCAGTGGGAGGCGCAACATGCCATAGCAAGCTCGCTACATGTAGCAATCTCGAGATGACCGGGTCCCTCAATATTGCCAGGACGATCGAAGGTGGTTGACGCATCCCAAATTGATGGCGCTAGGTCGAAGGTGGCCGTCCACCTCTCACTCTTCTAGGCCCAGTTTGCGAGGAACGGGTCACACTTGAATATCCCTCGGGATGGAGACAACGCCGTTCCTCGCCGTCTCGCTGGCACTCCCGCCCAAGCTTCAAGGCCTTCGCCACGTCCTCCAATGTGTCACCACGTATCTCCTCCCAAAGACTATCGACCGAGCCGTCGCCAACGACCTCCAGCTCATGATCGGGATCTACGCCCTTGGACGGTTGGCGCCATGGACGGCGCCGCGGCCAACGGCCGACTCGACATCATCCGGCGCCTTCATGCCGCTCGCATTGAAGGTTGCTCCGCGAGTGCGATTGTAGACGCAGCGGCGAACGGCCACCTCCAAGTCGTCAAGTGGCTCAGTAAGAACTGAAGCGCATGCATGCCCTATCAAGCACTTGAACCCGCCGCAGCAAATGGGCATGTGAAGGTGTTCGAGTTTCTTCTACGTGTGTACAAGAAGTTTGAAGTTCTGCTGGAGGCTGCTGCAGTTCAAAATCCACTTCTACTGGGGCCTGCTGCAGAGCTAAATCGTATTCTATTGAGGCTTGGTGCAGTGCGAAATCCGCTTCTACTGGGGCCTGCTACAGTGCGAATTCCTATTCTACTTAGGAGGTGGGGCTACCGTCGTTTCCGCTTCGATATGGTTTTGCGTGGAGCGGCCGAAAACGGCCACGTTGCTATGGTCAAGGTTTTGCTCGAACTGGAGACTACGAAGGATGTTTCATGCGCGCTTGAACGTGCGGTTGCCGAGGGTCACGTCGAGATTGTTCAATTGCTGATCTCCAACGGCAATCCGTATCGAGCTGGAGAAGCGTTGATTGCAGCAGCAACCAAAGGAAATACCGACATTGTGAGTTTGCTCCTCGCCAATGATGCTTCGGACAGTATCAACCGAGCTCTCGTTTCTGCATCGCTTCATGGTCACGTTGACGTAGTCAACCTCCTTTTCGACAAAGCGGACCCCGCCAAGTTCGACATCACGCTGGAGGAAGGAGCGCCGAATGGTCAACGCGAGACACTAAAACTCCGGTTTAACGTCTGGGAGAATCAGTCCCCCAATAATTCTGTAACGATTCGCCGCATCGTATACGCTGCTGACTGCGTTGAGGTTGTGAAGGTGCTTGCTGGACGAAGTGGATATTCCGAGTTGGGATTGGAAGCAGCCACCACGAGAGCGAAGATTCTAGTTGAGGGGACGGAGACCTTTGATCATATGCTACCTGTAGCTGAGTGGGGCTTGCCAGAGACCTTTGCCTTTGGTCAAGTGATAGCTGACTATCGTCTACCACAAAATATGATCTGGCAGCTGATGAAGTACAACGCACTCAAGATTGAGTTTGTGCTGGGAGTGTCAAACAAACGGCCCAAATTCGGCTAGGAAATTGCGATGGACAGGAGATTGAGCAGTGCTTGGGAGGGCGTGAGTGGGGCAAGCTCGTGGAGTCGATACGGTTGAAGCTGGCACCTGAACCTCCATGCTGAGTACAATATTATTCACGTGTTATGTAACTAGTTGAACGAAGTTAAACATTGCGATCGAATGGGCGTAATGTGTTCGTTCCGCACGAAAAGGATTCGTTATGAAGTAGAAAAGTGCACGAAGCGCACGATCGCAAGTATCCTTACATCCAATGACCCCGTCAAGTCCCATAGTACGTCGTGGAGCAATGAATAACTGAGAACCCCCCACCCCAAGCTCAATTGCTTCGTATTTTTCCACTTTTAAAAATGCAAGAACGAAGTATCAGCGGACTCAACGCTTGCTAAAAAGAATCTTTGAGAGTAATTGAAGAAATTTAGGCAGATGCCTTCATTTGCTTGTCCGGAATTCTCGACCTCGGTACCCATCGAACGAATAGCCACGTCGATACGCTCTCTTCTCTCAACGAGAAAAGTATGATCTGGTCATCAAAGTCATCCATGATAATCCCCTCCCTGCTACTCAGCGCTGGCGAGCGCTGCACAACTCGACGCGCACGCTGCCGCATGGGGGTGAACCTCGTCCACTCGGTTCATGGACCTTAACGCGTAGTGAAGGAGCATGTCCTTGATAGAGCCGGCGAGGCCATCAAGAGCGCAGACTTCTGTCTTTGAAGGCTGCGATAGCGCGAAATGGTCTCGACACTTGTCATAGTTGCGGATAAACATCCTCTCCGCTGTATCATCAGCGCCCTTTTCGTCAAACCCACAACACGATCAGCCCCAAGCAGCAACGACCTCCCATCCCACCCACACCTTACACCCTGTTGGCGCACTCTATGCCCTGATCCACCTGACGTCGCTGCCCCTTAACTTCGCGGATTCTTTGCGCCTCATACTCAGCACTGACGTCGCTTCAAAAGCTACCGCCACAATGATGTGACGTGTGCACACCACAGAATGCACAGAACATATCACAGAACGGAGGCAACTTCAAGCTGCATTGCATCCCTCTGGCGTCGCCAGCACCTCGCGTCATCCCTCTCTGCCTCCGCCAACTGCCGCTGGCAGTGCCAGTCTTCAAAATCTCGTCTCAAAGTGAAGGGGATGAGTACGTCGTCGCTGCTTCTCGTGTCGTCGGTGCTCTCATCCTCGTTGCCACCGAGTCCACGCGTCGTCCAGCTGGTCAGCGACTTCCTCCTGCCCAAGACCATCGACGCCGCCGTCTACAGCAATCTCCAGCGGGTGATCGCGCCTCTCGTCCGTGCTCGACTGCAGCTTTTGACTTTGCGGCTGCAAAGGGACACTTGGCCGTCCTTCGCTGTGTGCACAAGAACCGGCGTGGAAGGTGTTCGCCAAAGGCGTTGGCTCGGGCAGCTGCGAACGGCCATCGCCGTGTTGTCTTGTGGTTGTACAAGAAGTACGAGAAGCGCGGGGGCTTGGACGCGGACGGAGCTTTAAGCGCAGCAGCAAGGAGAGGACGGGTCCACGTCGTCAAGTTTCTCCGGAGAAAAAGCACTTCACTCGGTATCGGCTTGGCTTTGGAGGCAGCAGCAGCAAACAACCGTCTTGGGGTTGTAAAGCTGCTGCTTCCATGGGCGTTCACGTTGCCCCGTTCCCATCATCGGAAACTTCCCAAAATTCCAGAAGCGGAGGACGTTTCTGGTGGTCAAAGTCAATCCGAGCGTTTCTCGTTCACACTAAGTTCCTATTTCTCGGTCCGAACTTCTAGCGAAAGCTCAGTTCTGGATGAAGTATTGGCGGCTGCAGCACGGAATGGCCACGTTCGGATTCTCCGGTTTTTACTGGAGAGCAACTACGGGGCGACGATGGATGTGACTTTGGGGATACAAAAGGCTGCGGCTGGTGGCCACATTGACATTGTGGAGTTGCTGATGACAACAGACAACCCGTGGAGCACATCTCTGGTACTGTATAGGGTCACTGCCGGCCACAAGCCTTTCCCTAAATTTTGCATGGGAGCAATTGCCACGAAAACTTCTGCTTCCTTGTCAGAGAACAACCCTGAGATCATGAAACTGCTGCTTAGCAAAGGTAACCCAAGAGAGTTTGCCCCCTTCTTGCGAAACGCTGTGAACAGCAACAATCTCAGTTCAGTCAAGATGCTGCTTGACGCGTGGGAAGAGCGACCACCTCCGGATCGCTCCATACTGGCCTACACAATTTTGGCCCTGGAATCCGCCGTGAAGAATGGCAACGTTGAGATCGTAAAACTGCTAGCCGACCGAAGTTCAGACGTCATTGTGGGCCCAGCCTTAGCAATTGCTGTGCGGGCGGGTGACTTTGCGATGACAATGGCGCTGTCGGAACTAGCTACGCCACAAGAAGTTGTCGATGAAGCGGCTAAGGCGGCGATGTGTGGCCACCACGAATTAGTTGAAGTGCTACTCAGTCAATCCGTGTGGAATCCGATATGAAGCTGGTGGTGCAGATCCAGTTGAGCAGGGATAGGAACTTACCCTTCCGTTTCTAAGCTTGAACTCAAGCAAATTCTTCAAGCAACGTTTTTCGCGTCAACGATTCGACATTGAAAACAAGGGTTTCTTTGGCCTCAAGAACGAGATTTTCACTGGTCATCTGAAGCCTAGTGCTCATGCGTTCGGACTCCTCTGGGCTGTTCACGCTTTTCTATCATACAAATGAAGACGTCTTCGCGTTGAAAAGCTACGGCAAATCTGAAAGCAAACTGCTTCGCTGCTTCTTCGGTGCCGCAACCTGCCCCCGTAGGTGGTGAATTCGCAGCACTTCGCCTGGTCGACCGAACACTTTATCGTTCCCTTGGGGTTTGCATACCAACTCAAAGTTGGACCTGTTGGGGAATTGGCGAGTCCTGTTTGTGACTGATCTTTTTGACTGGCTAGTTTAGGCTTCTATAAGAAAGTTAAAACTCGAATAGAAGGCCGATTTTTTAAAAAAAAATTAAAAAGAAAAACTACTTGACAGTGAGTCTGGTCATGTAAAGTAAGCACAACTTTGGAACGTCACACTGCAGCGATATTGAGATGCACGCTCTTCCAATTCGGCAAGTCGTTTTTCATTAATAATAGGCCCTCTTCACTCAATTTCACGTCGAAAGCTGCTCAGCAGGCCCCAATGTTGACCAGAGCGGAGAAATTCATTACAGCTCAATGACCGAGTTCGTAGCACCTTGGTTACGAATGAATGAGAGGTCCGCGCGATCTGACGGTGTCCGCAATTCAGAATAATAATTGGCAAAGTACGACCGCAAATCATGCGTATTGAACATTACTTTTTTGCGGGGCTGAGCACTATTCTACACTAGTTGCCCTGCAGCACCAGCGACTCGAGCGTCGCAGCGTCGTGTTCTCGCTTGGCGAAGGCTGCCATGTCCTGGACACTCTCGAAGAGCGGGAGCTGCTCCTCCTCCGACTCGGACGCTGAGTCATTGGCCTCGGGGGCAGACGCCGTCGTGCCCATGGTGACAAAATGGCAATGGGGACGGGACGGGGGTCTGGCCTGAATTTCAAAATCAAGCAAGCTCGTAGCTCGCTCGATCTTTCTACTGAACACGGGTCGTCCTCGAGACCGACAGGGCGAGGAACTAATGGGGAACGTGGTCTCTGTTACGGCGCAGATTGTGCTGTCGACGGCGCTGGTGGCGGCCGGCGCCGTGGTCGCAGCCTCGTCGTTCGGCGGTGCGGCCGCCATCGCTGGTGGGCTCATCTCGGTGGGAGTGAGCGGGGCCACGACAGCCATCACCAATTGTGCGCAGGGCGAGTCGGCGTCGTGGAAAGAGTGGGGCGAGAGCTCCGCCATCGGCGCCGTCACCGGGCTGGTGGGCGGGGCGCTGTGCGCTGGGGCCGGCGGATTCGCCAAAGGAATCACGGAAGGCGTCAAGTGGGCTGCATGGAAAGTGCTCGCGGTGAAGGGCGGCTGCATCGTGGCCGGCGCAATGACGTCCTCAGTGGCTTGCAACGCTCTCACGAACGTGTGGCACGGTCGGAAGCCGCTCGAAGGGGTGGGCGTCGCGCTGGCAGTAGGTGCCGTCGGCGGTGCCTTCGTCTGTGGTGGCGCTGCTGCATGGCACTCACTGAAGAACAGCTCCACTAGTTGGCTGGCCCATCCACTTACGCGCCACGGTGCAGGCGTAGTGATCGACACAGCATCGTCGGTGGTGAGTGGAGTCCTTGGTGCGGGGCTAACCGGCCAAGATATGGGTCAAGCTGCGCTGCTGGGGGTAGCGACTGGTGTCGCCGTGAACATGTTCACGACCTCGGTACGTGGTGCCTCGAAGAACAAGATACGACGCAAACAGCACACCCAGCAGCCTCGCTCTTGGACGAATCGTGTAGTGACGCAGAGGCTTCTTGCTGGTGACCGTTTGAATCGCCGACCGGTCTCACGGAATGTCCTCACGCAGCGACATGCGGCTCAGTATCACAACCGCGAAGAAGACGAGCAACTTTTTGGCGCCTGAGCACCCCAGTAAGTGGCGTCGACCGAGACGGTGGCGATGTTCTGCTCGGACAACCTCATGGGTAGAGGTTCGCGCTCTTGTCGGGGCCTTGGGGATAAACCAGTTGCATGTGCGGTGAATTGGAAAAATTGGAGTGAAAATGTCCACTTTCCAACCAAGAATTGTGTTGCCTTATCCGGTTGTGCTCATGGCTCGGTCATTGATTGTCGGGTAGACGGTGGTAGTTTAGCTACTTGTGACGTCGAACCACGTCGTAGTGAGCCATTACGGCGGTCCTTCCTCACTCTGCCAAGTCCAAGCAAGATAAGCAGCACCGATGGGTACAGAAGAGAAGGTCGACTCCGGCAAGCGTCCACAAGACGACAGTGGCGATAACCAGAGCCCAGAAGCGCTAAAACACCGTCGCTCCTCCCAACGCGAATGCATAGCGCGATCTTTAGTGGTTTCACTCTCTGATGCCTTGTCTGAATCGACGTAACTAAAACTACAGCGATAATACATTTCCTCTTCCTGTGCCATGAATCGGCGGCACCTGGAGTAATTTGCGTATCTTTAGGGGTTTCCCTGACGGCTATAATAGCTAACTGCATGTTACCTTGTAGTCTTGACTTGACTGCGATCTTCAGGGTTTTTTCTCGCGAGGTGTCCCTCTACGGGGGCGCCTAGGCATCTCACCTCTTTATGAAAGCATGTGGGGAAGCTTGGAGCCGCCTACGAGCCTCGTCGCCGTCCTCCGTGCAGAACACTCCACTTTTGAATTTGCTCCTTTCTTCTGATTCTTCTCCAAGTTCCTCTACGCTCAACCCTTGAACGACACACCATGCGCTTCCTCGCGGTGTTGGGCGCTTGTGTGGTCGCGACGGCTGCTATCACGCAAGAACACGTCGCCAGTACGTTCAACTTGGACTCTCCGGATGCAGTGGTAGCTCAAGATTTTGCTGAAGAGCCTATCGAGACCGGCTTTCGGTACGCCCCTCCTGACAAAGATAACGGCAACGGCACCGCGGACGATGTCTCTGTTTTGGTGAACCGTGTCTTGTCGGCTTATGAGGAGGACACCCCCACCCCGCAGTGCTCGTCTGGACCAGTGGATGTGCTGATCTTGGTCTCGTCCTGCTTCACCCCCGCAGAGATTACGACCATTCTGTCCCCGATTGATAACGCGATGACTGATGGCTCCATGACGTTTTACCACGACGACGGGGAGATTACCGTGCGTCCCTCGTTTGGCATCTACTACTACGATTGCCAGAAAACTCTCAACGTGCCCAACTTCCAGAACGTCCCTCAGATCTACTTCCCCACGCACCGAAACCTGTTCGTGGCGATCAGCAAGGGCAAGGAGAGCTCGTTCTCCAAGGCTTTCACGCTGACGGGCGTCAAAATGGCGCACACGCTTCAGATCCGAACGTGTTCGAATAGGAAATGTGGCGTTGGAAGAGACGATCTCATCGTTCCGAGTCCTGCCAGTGTCATCGACTCGATAAGCTCGATCCGGGACGCAATGTTCTGCGCAGCGTCGACAAACCCGCCAACGTTTTACAAAGACGAACACAACAATCGCCAGTGCGAGTGCGGTTGCCCCGCTCCGTTCAGTATCCACAACGGCGTCTGCAAATGCCCCAGCGACCAAAACGTAGTCAACAATGCTTGCAAATGCCCCACCTCCGGTCAGAGCCTCATCAACGAGGCTTGCACTTGTATGGGAGATCTCATTTCGCGACAGGGGTCGTGCCAGTGTCCGGAGGGTCAACTACGCGATGGTAACAACAACCAGTGCAGATCTCAGCACACGGCCAAGCCGAGCGAACCTCATACGCCGAACCAGCCACAGAAACCGAACGAGCCGCACACGCCAAGTGAGCCGCAGAATCCGAACGAGCCGGAGACTCCAAGTGAGCCGAAGAGTGAGCCGAAGAGTGAGCCGCAGAATCCGAACGAGCCGGAGACTCCAAACGAGCCGCAGAGTGAGCCACAGGCTCCTAGTGAGCCGCAGATTGACCTACAAACTCCGAACGAGCCCGAATCTCATTGTGTAGGAGGTCGTGTGGAAGAGCTTGATGGATCTTGCGTGTGTCCACCTGACCAAGAAGTTGGTAACAACGGCGTTTGTGTGGATAAGTGCTTCTGGGAGACTGGGAATGCTGGGTACAAGTGCGAGTGGTCGAGCAGAGCGAAGTCCTCCCTTTCCCTTAATGGAGACTGTGGGGTCGATGCCCCCGTCGTCAGCGACGTGTACGTTGGCGACAGACGCACCAACAAGTACGACACCAGTTTGCGCCTGGAAGATCCGATGATCGAGTTGGGGTCGACACCTCGGGGGACGAGCACCAGTTCGACCCATCAAACGACGTGGTTCAGCTACGAAACAACGCCGCGTTCACTTGAAGACAGCGTCACCTTTGACACATTCGGTGTGTACGACCTCTCGATGGTCATGACCAACTACCGCAAGCGTGCCACGTGCTATGGCTGCATCGCTGTCGTTGATAGCTTTCAGCCGACAGCCATTGAAGCCTGCCACGCCGCTGGTTTCGTCTCCGTCGACTACTCGCCGAGCAGCCTCGGAGCCACGATGAACGCAGAAGCCGCTTTCAAAGGCTTCTACGCTGGCAGCAACGTGGAGGACAACGGTGCGTCTGATGCCGCGACTGGGCCAACGTTCGGGGCGACAGACAATCCGCGCAAATGCAAGACTTTTTCGCCAGTAGTTACAGCGAGGTGAGCTTTGAGACCGAGTGCTTCGGTGGAAGTTTCGTCATTGATTTTGCTCTCGAAGATGACCAGTGCACTGGATCCGGACGCGCTACTCGAATGCAAGCGGTGCTGCCAGAAGAGTACGACTCTGCGAGGGACGTACTACGACTACAGCTGTGAGTCCGGCCACGGTGAGGTCAAATATTTCCCCGAGAGAGACCAGGATCAGTGCTCATTCGACCGCTGTCTTACGAAGACCGCCCCAGATCTTGTTGATGCTACTGCAACGATCGGAGCCGCGGCGAATGCGAAATCCCAAAAAAATTTCGATGGACTACAGGAAACACTCGCGTTGGATGGCTCTACCATTCATCGCAGCATCCCGTGCACAGGGTTCAACACAGAGGACGCGTCGTGCAAATACTCCGCGAAGTTAGGCGACTTGTTCACGCACTCGGCGACTTGGAAGGCAGAACTGGCGATCCCGGACACGTACTCGGTCGATGACTACGTGCACTGGTACTACTACGTTGGTGTGGAGGCGGCCAAGGCCTGGAACTCCAACGACGAGCTCGTGTTTACCGAGAAATCCATCGACGTAGTGATACGGGCGTACATGCACTGTGGTTTGGCCCACGAGTTCGCGTACAAAGTGACTCTGTACCCGCACAGCGACCACGACGCCTGCGTTTCGTTCGACACAAAGTGGCTGTTGACAAGCCCCGAGTCGGCCTACGCGGTCACCCCGATGAGCCCCAGCGACAAGCCAGCGGTGTGCACGTACCCGGGGAGCGACTTCGCCACGGTGTAATTCCTGTTCAACATCCACGACGTCCTCACCCATGCGGCGCACTCCGTCCAGGAGAGCTACACGAACGTGCAATGCTACGTCACGGTCGCTGAGGACAGCCACCTTGACGAGGTGACGGAGGTCGAACTCCCGTTGAGCTCCTGGAGCAGCGGGACGGCGATTGTCGTGGATGAACAGCTAGCACTGGAGCTTNAGTCCGATGCGACTTCATGTTCCAGCACTATGACGAGACGACCACCGTCAAGGAGACCTGTCGCCATGAGTTTTCCATCACGTCATGCGAGGAGCCAAAGGCGGAGAAACAGGGCGACGAGGTGTGCACGCGAGGAGCGTGCGCCGACCCAGTGGGCGCCCCGGGCCTGTACGAGGCTTGCAACGGCGTGGTGTTTACGACTGAAGGTGGCTCGACAACGCTCAAGTCGGTATCGGACACTTGCTGTGCACAGTGCAGCTCGGACCTTCAGTGCACTGCGCTTCCTGAGGCGGCTGAGGTCAAACGGTGTGAGCCTGTTGTGCGGAGTGCGATCGTTGCCTTAGCTGCTAGCATTCAGCACGGCAAGCTCGGCTTCAGCACGATGGCAGCTCTTGGCGCGAGTGCCATGGTAGCGATTGTGGCGCTGGTGGCCATGAAACGTCGTGCCGCGGCCAGTAAGCGCTTCCAGCAGTACGACGACGCGTACTATCCTCTACTCGAGTGAGCGGCGCAGTGAACCGTGCTCGGTTTCGTTAGCGGAGTGCATTTTTCCGTAAAAAAAATCCGCAATGTTCTTAGCTTTTCGCAGTGATAATGGTTTGATATTGTGTACTCGTTGACACGTTTCAAGACTGCGAGCACCGTAGCAAACATGCTGCTGGCCAGCACTTGGCCCATTGTAATTTATCGCCGTGGATTGATCCGCACCTTATTGAATCTAACTTAGCAACGATTGCGAGACGCTGCTCTGGAGTTTTGATTTCTCGAGGGGTGAACACAAAAGATTCGGCCGCGAGATGCAATTGTCTGGTTTAATTCCCGGGTATAGAGGGCATGTTGGAATGAACTTATTTACTGAAATATAGAAGTATTGGTGCAGACCGTGGTGACCCACGACAATGAACATTCTTAGAATGTACAAGTACCGTTTCTTCATGGTCATGTCGCCTACATAAATCGAAAACCAACTCATGGGCGTAGATTCCGTTGTGAACAGGGCTGGCAATCTCACGATGCGTCGGATTCGCTGAGGTGCCGAAATCGATGAGGACGCAAGGCGAAGTGCTGATCAATAGCCCTTCGTGATAGAAGAAAACAAGGCTTCGCGCGAGAAGACAGGATATGTACAACCGCCCTCGGCATACAGACGAAATGCCACTTGCTATCTTCGAGGTCACCTAGCGACCACAGGCCCAAACTTTCGGGCACTTAGCAATCGGGAACAATGGTCGTGCGTAGCTACGACACTCGCAGCCTTCTCAGCAGAGAAGCTTCATCCCCTTTGACGCAGCTTACGCGGATAGATAGACGACACCTTCACCGTTTTACCCCATTCCGCTACTGGTATTTATGGCGAGTGTCAGTCAGAGACGGATGAGTGGAGTGCTGCGAAAATGCCGCCACTCACCCGTCGAGCGGGAGAAACGCTCGGTTCCTAGTGCATGGACACGCTGGAAGCACTGCGTCGATTGCGTCGAAAAGCATTACGCTGGTGGGGCCAACGGCACCGAAATTTGTCCTTTGGCACGCTTCGTCTTGTCCTCGAAAATAGGCAACGGCGTTAGCCACACACACACACTGAACGGACAGGCTGGAATGCTCGTCTGGCTTCGATTGCACGTGCTCACCAGGTCTACAATCTTCTTGCAGGCTCACTTCGGCTTTTGCCTCGTGACTGAAGCTTCACAACAACAACAAAGGTGCGAGCGAGCATGCTGGTGGCGCACGACCGGTATCGAGTCATCCGTCAGCTCAGCAGCACTCCGTACGGATGCGTTCTCGCGTGCGAAGACATCCAAGAGAAAGCCAAGCCCGCACTCACAGCAATGGCCTCGTCCGTCGTGGTCAAGCAGGTTTCTCTCGAGCGCATGGCCGCCTTCATGCGCTCCTACCCGACCGACGGCCACATCCCCGACAACCCCGTCATTGAAAGCGAGGTGGCCGGCCTCGTGAAGGCCGCAGGGGGCCACCCCAACCTCGTGCAGTACCAGGACTCGTTCCTCGAGCAGAAGACGCTCGTTCTCGTCATGGAACACTGCGCCGATGGCGACCTCTACGACTACCTGAGCAAGCGCAGACAGCGCACAATGTCGTGCACGAACGCTCTGAACGTGCTCTCGCAGGTGGTGGAAGGGCTGGCGTTCCTGCACGAGCACGGCATCGCGCACCGCGACGTCTCCCTCGAGAACATCATGCTGCACCGCGGGAAGTGCAAGCTGGGCGACTTTGGCTTGGCCACACGCGCGCGTCAGGTCAGCGACCGGCACGTGGGGAAGAAGTACTACATGGCTCCTGAAGTCGTCACGGGGGACGCCTACGACCCCAAGAGAGCGGACATTTGGTCGCTTGGTATCGTGCTCTTCATGATGCTCACGGGCTCCCCGCTCGTGTCTCTGGCCTCCACGTCCGAGAAATCGTTCCGAGCGCTGAAGCACGCAGGAATTGCGGCGGTGCTTCAGGCGTGGGGGGTGGCGGCGTCCATTTCAACCAGCGCGCTGTGTTTGCTGTCCGGGATGCTGGCGATCGATCCCAGCAAGCGGCTCACGATCGCGCAGGTGCTGCGGCACGAAGCGTTCGCGCAGTGAGTAGCGTCCTTGGCGTTGGAGCCTGTAATAAACGCCCCGGTGAGTCCAAACCCCAACGAAAGCGCGTTCTTGCCGTCTAACCTACTGGCTCGCCCACCGCCTTTGATTAGATGGTGTACTTGTTTCCCCGCTGTATTTGCCCAGCACTTGGAGGGGTTGAGGGGGTGTACAATAGAGCCCTAAGTTTCGTTCGCGCCTTGTCCTGCTTGATCCTCCAACGGCTCTGGTCGTTTCACCGGGCAAAAATCTCACCTCGTGCGTCGGGTCTTCGCTTCCGACGCTCACTGCTAAAGTTACAAAGCAAAGCGAAGACCAAGCCCGTCCGTCCAGCCATGTGTCGCACCATTGAGCAGCAGCAAGCGATGCTCTTTGAGCCATCCCTGCCCGTGGGGCCGCCTTCTATGGGCCTTCCGTTCTGCTTCAGTAGCTCAAAAACGGCATTTCTCAAGACGCTAACCGCGCCGCCGAAGGACGCCTCGATCCGCCGAAGCGGCCTCGAGTTTGTGCTGAGCGCAACCGGCATCCGGTTTAAGGACCTCGCGTTCGTGCAAGAGGTGGAAGAGCGCGTCGCGCAGCTCATCGCCGCAGCGACGGCTTCCACTGCACCAAGCACCAACACCCGCCTCGCCAGGAAGACGCTCAAGTTCCGGAAGATTGCACAGCCCAGTGAAGCGCCCGGCAAGCTAACGGCTCTAACGGTTCTTTGACCGTCGCTGTTCTCTAGCACTAGAGTCCTTGCACACTGTTAGGACCTAGGCTGCAGGCACAGTAATGTATATCGCACCAGCTTCTGCTTCTTATTTTAGGCGCTGCGTTGTTGCACTGTGCAAAATTTGCTACGTAGAGTTTGACGAGAGTTAGCGCGTTTTTCACACCGGAACGTCATTTGCTGCTGGAGGCTGTGGAATCCGTCGATGTTGTTGCAGCTTATTGACTCGCGGATGCTCTCTCTCGAGAGAAATCGTTTCGGATGCTGCAGTCGTAGCGAAAATGCTACTAGAGATGGAATTATGGTTGCGTACAATGCACATTGAACGGGAATATATTGCACGTACTCAAGTAGGAAAGAACTTATCGAAGAGAGCGACAAGCCGCCAACGCCTCCTTGAGGTTAGTGATCCATGCATGAGTCGTCCACCCACGCAATGGCTGCCTTCAAGTCCTCCGCTGTCACCTCGGCCAGGTCGTGGAAGCGGGTCGACGCCTCCTCAATGCACCGTAACATCTTCTCCTGCCGATCTTTCACTTCTTCCGAGCGCAAGTGTGTTCCTGCGACCTCACCGTTGAGCTTCTCGCTCGTCTGGGAGAAATACTTCTTGATCTCGTCGTAAAACTCCACCTTCGTCATGTACTGGAGCTTTACATTTGTGGATGAGTTGTCAACGAGAGGGACCACAACGGGGAGGTCTGCTGGCTTCGGCTCCGACACGGCAGACGTGATCGAGTGCTGACCCTCTCCCGGAGTCAATTCCGTCTCCTGTGTGGCTGAGTATTGACTCGGTAACAAATCGGGTCGCATCTCGGTCGCTGGAGTAGAAGTTGTAGTAGCCACTGGAGAGTTAGTCGTTTTTTCAGCAAGAGCAGGACTTGGAATGTCAGTGGTAATATCGTCAGAGTACATCGGAACTTGGGATACTCTCGATGGTTGCATTTCCACTGACGTAGATGTCTCGGGAGGCGGCTGAGGGATGACGCTGGGTGTCACGATTGCAGCCTGAGGCACCGAAGCAGAAGGTGAAGTCGAAGGTGAAGCAATTGATGTTGACGGGACATCTGTGGTCGCTCCTAACGTCGTAGTCGTTGCCGTCCCTGTGCTGGACCCCAACGCTGTTGTAGTAGCTGTCCCCACGGGAGTTCCAGTCGTGGCAGGCAATGTGCCCAGGTCCGTTTGGAGGACGAACTCGAAGTGCTGGTTAGCGTTGTACACATCGCACTCCCGGAGCAGCAACCTAGGAGCCGCAAACCACAACTCGCTGCCGTCATCTAGACACAGCCCCGCTCTGTTGGGCTGAGTGATCAACATCGTTGCTCGATCGTAGCTAAAAGATTGATCCAAGCTTCTGGCATCGCAACTCGCCAGACGAGTATCTGCTTTCAACACCTTTTTCGCACCTCCGTCGTCCATACACAGTCCCGGTTTCTCTGCACTCCGAAGGCGCTTGGCCAACACGTCATACGTAAAGAGTTGGTTCTTGCTTTGCTTGTCACAAGCTACCAGAAACAAAGCGGTCGAGGCAATCGACGCTCTCGGTCCAGAGGCACACAAGTCGTCCTTGCCGGCGATACGTAGGAGAAATTTCGCTCCACCGGCGACAGCATCGAGCGTCCTCTGTTGCTCTGCTGCCAGCGTGGCTTGAGACAGCACGTCAAAGTGTTGATTGTCACTTTTGGTGCTGCAGCGGCGGATCGTGTACTTGGAAGCGCCGGCCGTGCTGCCCCCTCCATCGTCCAGACAGTAGCCATCTTTCGAGAGGTTCTTGAGCATGAGGGTGCTGGTTTCAAGCACGAAGCGTTGGCTGGTGCTTTTTGCGTCGCAGTTCGACAGCCGCACGAACGCCAAGCCTGCCCAGCCTCCTCCGTGATCCAGACACAAGCCTTTCTTTCTGGCGCTCCGGAATTGGTGTGTCTGGAGATCATAGACGAAGAGCTGGTTCGGGTTGCTTGGGTTGCACGGCTGGCCGGTAAACGCCGAGTCGTCGGGCTTCTCGCTTCCGCCGTCGTCAGCACAGAGGTTGACCTTCCCGTGGACACGAAGCAGGATCTCTTGGCCGGAGAGAAGATTGGATTCGTCGGACGACACGGCACTGCTAGCTACGCTCTCCAGCACCATATTTTTTATAGGCGATGTAGCATCAAGATGAGCCATGGCCCAGCCTGCGTACATAACGAAGATACTCGCGAAGAACAGAGCCACCAATGCAGCCTTTCGGTACTTGTATACGCCCGGACGCAGCGAAGTGGCATCACTGAGGGCGTCACCTCGCACACAGTCGGGATTTTCACACCCGTAAGTGCCCGGCATAAGTATCAGCTCGATGTCGATTGCAGGGTACCAGAAACTTGTTGGCTAGCAGGAAAATTGCGGAGTGCCATCTCAATGCTGGGCCTGCCCGTGGATAAGCTCTCTCCACGATCTTGTTCCAGCGTCGCTTGAGCAAGTGAATGTGCGGTTCACGGAGGCGCTCAAGAAATCCTTGTCATCGTTCTGGACTGCGTGCGGCTGATAAAGCCCCAAGCAAATCTTCGCCCCCGTCTTGTCAAGATTCTTCAAGATGGTCTTGACGAATGCGGTTAACCACTATCAGGATTGTTTTCGTCCTTGGGGGCTCGCATACTTGGAGACTGTGCCAAAAACTGTTGAAATCGCTTTTTGCAGTGGATTCAGAGACTGTGCGGGTATCTACTGGGTGGTGTGAACAAACTCACGGACGCTTACGGTTTTATTATCGAGAACCGTGAACGAATCGTCTTTGAAGTGCTCGAGCCTGTCCTCTCGTGTGTGCCATCCAGCCATGTGGGCGTTGGGCAACACAATCGGTCGCAAGGATTCGACCCCGCGATACACCTACGGCTACGCCATTCAGCATCTCAACGACTACGAAATGGCGTATCTGGATGTGATCAAACGACGCCATACGCTTCGTCAAGAGAGGGTTTTGTATCTTTCGACCGCTACTTCATCTCGATGCCGGACCTCGTCAAGCGTCTGTGAAAGCTACCTTCATAGCGCGCCCGCTTCCGTACATGCTTGAGATATACTCGGCTCCCTTGTACTCTTTGCCCCGGAACGGTTTGTCAGCTGATGCTGGCATTGTCGTGTAGGGGTCGATCGGGGTATGTTGAAAACCGACAACAATATCGTGAGCGACGGTGTCCCTAACAATTCACATTCA